>JAZHYW010005407.1:0-48555 GCA_037355805.1 Ixodes ricinus
GGCCGGTGCTGAGAAAACGACAGGAACATCGTGGCGTTGCGCTACTTTCTTTAACCTATGCGCCACCTATGGATATGGCACCACCACCGGTTTCTGCGTAGACTTCCTACCCATAACTACCTCCGGATTTCTCACCCTCCTCAAGAGGCACTCGGCCACACCTACCAGGAGATTGCCAGAATAGCCGCCCTCCAAACGTTTGTTGGCCTGGCTACGAAAACTCGTCGTCATTTGGTGAGGACATGACCTGACGAGTGACCCCCAAAGACTACTGGATATGATTCCCCTTTTAACTATGTTTGAATGACTCGAGTCGAATGGAAGCACACCTTTCTTCGACCTAGGACAGTAGCACCAACACACGTGGGAGTCCGAGAAAGTTAGCTTAATGTCTAAAAACTGTAGAACACCCCCAACAGGGTCTTCTTTAAGTGACGTATTCCTGTCCAGGTGTGATAGAGGCATAGCCGGAAAATTAGGGAGTGACGTCATCCGTGTATTTAGGTACTTAGATGACTTTTTGGTGTTGTTCCGAACTGGTTCTGGCCGGAACAGAGAGGGTGTGGTTGCAGACATGTTAGTCTGTTGAACTTCAGCCAAGGAAGACCCTGTTAGCAGTGTTCTACAGTTTTTAGACATTAAGCTAACTTTCTCGGACTCCCACGTGTGTTGGTGCTACTGTCCTAGGTCGAAGAAAGGTGTGCTTCCGTTCGACTCGAGTCATTCAAACATAGTTAAAAGGGGAATCATATCCAGTAGTCTTTGGGGGTCACTCGTCAGGTCATGTCCTCACCAAATGACGACGAGTTTTCGTAGCCAGGCCAACAAACTTTTGGAGGGCGGCTATCCTGGCAATCTCCTGGTAGGTGTGGCCGAGTGCCTCTTGAGGAGGGTGAGAAATCCGGAGGTAGTTATGGGTAGGAAGTCTACGCAGAAACCGGTGGTGGTGCCCTATATCCATAAGGTGGCGCATAGGTTAAAGAAAGTAGCGCAACGCCACAATGTTCCTGTCGTTTTCTCAGCACCGGCCAAGCTGGGACGTTTATGTGCGAGGGTGGAGAGGGGATCGGTTGTCAGGGCCACATGTGATAAGAAGCATAAAAACAAGTTTGTCCCTTGCGTGGGTGGGGGGGGGGTCTACAGTATTCCCTGACTTGTAAAAAGTTTACATCGGCCAGACCGGTCGCTGCATTAATGATAGATTACGTGAACACGCGTGTTCGATTAGGGCATCTCCGTCAGGGAATCTGGCGGTTCACTGCGACAGATGTGGTTGTTCTCCGGTTTTGGAAGATACCACGGTCCTGGGAAGACACAGTCACCAACGAACTAGGGAGATAACTGAGGCCTTTTACATTTCCAAGTTCAAAGACAAATGTGTCAGTGCGCCTTCGATAGATCTTTATGATTGTGAGTTGGCATTTTTGAGGGGCTTTAACTTGTGACGATCATGTGACGGTCATGTGTCGTGATGTAATTGTTGTTTGGTGTGACCACGCCGTTGGGCGTTTCTTTAAAATAAACAGTTGACAGTCAGCGCTCCGTCTGTGTACATCTTCTCTGTCCTGTGTCCTTGTTCGCGCTGTTTTACCCGTAAACATACAATGAGCTGTCTGCGTCAAGAGAAGAGCAATCTCGGTGGCCCAAAAGGTAACCTGCGGCTGCTGGATGACTTGATGTAAACGGACCCAGAATTCGCGGGCTTGGAGAGAGGTGCAGAAACTATGTGATATTAAACTGAAAAGTTAATAATCTCAAATCATTATCCAATTTAAGCCCAAATTCTATGATTCGCACATGCCTATTATTTTCAGTATGAAGCCAAAGGCAAACCAAGTAGTAGTCCGTTGAATTTATTGCCGAATAGAATACATTTTGAATACCAAACTGGATGCTTTGCTTATGTTTGAAAGGTTGCGATAAAAAATGCAATACTTAATTGGGTGAAAAGCAAAGCTTTGTAACAATTATGTGCATGATTACATTCTACAAGTCGTTTTACATGTAGACACAGCATTCTATTTGAAAGCTAACAGAATTTTTAAAAAAGGCCGTGAGAGTTATGTCAATGTCTTCTTCACTGCGTGTTCGTGAGACTCGGCGGACATTAGTAAAGGGATAACCGTCACAGTATGTTGACTAATTGACCAAAATTTGTTAGCTTTGTAATTAATGGCTTTATGGGCCATGTTGCAACTGCAGTGTTAAAAGCCAGTCAATATTAAAGGCTATCCCGATTTAAACAATTCACGAAAAGCCAAGCGGCTATCGAGATATTCATTGTCCAACTTTTGCGTTTTTAATGTCGGATGCAAAAACTGCGCTCAGTTTGAGCTCAAGAATTCGTGCCGTTAATGGTGGGTAGAAGAGTGACATAGTCCTACCAGGCACGTCGTCACTATCTCGACAGTGTGCCCTTGGTGGATGCATCGGCATCATACTTCCAAGATAGTGAAGGTGCGTTCGAAGCCACCCCGTCTGCACAACATCCTGAGGTCTTCTGAGCGCAAGATTTTGGAATTGGGTGACGAAAAGGTAGATTTTTAGCATTGAATATCTCGAAACTTGTTGCCATTCGCAAATTGTGTCAATTGGGTGAGTCTTTAATATTCACCGCCTTTGAAACTAGAATTGAAACATGCCCCATAAAATCATTAATTAAAATATTATGAAAACATTTTGGTAGATTAGTTTTGATTAACATACTGCGACGGTTATCCCCTTATCTGATCTCCTCCGAGCCCCATAAACACACAGTGAAGGCAGCATCCAAGTAACACTCACGCCGTTTCTTTTTTAAATTTCGTTCGAATCAAAATAGAAAGTTTTGTATATATGTATATATAAATACCGGGTGCATGTGCATGCAGCCGAGCACCATCCTACTATAGAGGTCCACTTTTTCCTTACGTAAAACTGGATCAAACTGGACAAGGCCAGTTTTACATAAACCCCCAGCACGGCATGTACCAAGGACCGCCAGAAATGATTGCTCACCTCATAGAACACTCTGTGCGGCTTGAAGAGAGTGGCTTGCAGTCTTTGACGGTGGGTCTACCCGCTTGGTTCAGCTGGGACCTGCAATAAATTTAATACAGCTTGCCATATACCACAAAGTAACAAAGAGAAAGCCAGTAATACATAAGCCTACAGCACGACATGTCCCAAGGGCCGCTAGAAATTCTCGCTCACCTCATAGAACACTTCAAGCGACAAAACCCTGCATTAACGACCGACTGAACTTAGTATAAATGTTGCAGAAAAATAAGGATCTGTATTCAGCTGTGTCAAAACACGTGATCTAATGTAATAATTGTGTGTCCTTATAGAACACTACTTAAATAATTTTGACTAAAGAGAATGACCACAAGTATATACTGAAAGAATCAGTAACAACGATGAAACCTAGAAATCTGTTGAATGCCTTCCCTGTGTTTCGCCATCGAGTGGAAGAAGTTTCTTGGCCTATATTTATTTTAGAAACAGGCGTGATGTCCATCTGTATTTTTTTTTAAATCTTGATGTTGTGCATGATATTTTTTATTTCCTAGGTTGAAAGCTCAAGGGCATTCCCTGTTGTTTGTTAAATCACATTTACCCAGATGTTAGTAGGTTGCTTCTTTGCGTTTACTGTCCTTGGGTATATTAGGGGTTGTGAACAGTATAACGCTGTAAGATCCAGGAAGAAATTCCTTTTGTAGAGGGGTGGTAAGCAGAAGAGAAATTGTGAAGAGTGACTTCATGTCTTCCCCTATGTTTCCTCTTTTGGGTCGCCTATTCATTTTTTGTCTCTTAAAACTCAGCTGTGTTTGACACTTCTCTGCGTTTGTGTCATCCTTCAAAGAACCAGTCTTGAATAAATTATTCGTGTTTAGCCTGTATAGCTAGCTTGCACCCTCGTTTTTGTTTCATTAATAAATGACTGTAGGATTCAACTGTAAGCACAGTGTTAATGCATACAAATAAATAGCAGCATACTTTTGTTGACTAGTGCTGATGATTGGACCAGTTGGTAGCCAATTATTAAAAAGAAATCATGAAGAATATGGGAACAGAGGATACGAATGCAACACAGCGCTGTGTTGATCTCCTCCTTGTCCGTGCGATTCACACTCCGTGTTTTTAATAATACATTTTTTAAATATTTTCTGCTTGGTATCATCTGTATAGGGGTTCACTGGAACGACCCACCTGCCATTGCATTCACTTTAGGGCAGCTCCCCCTTCCTCATGGTGCCATCGTTGAGGAAGTGCTGGGCGGGCGTCACTCTCACTCTTGTGGTGCATTTCCCCAGGTTCCCATAGGTTTCAAGCTGCTAGCCAAACTGAGTCAGGCCTGCCAGCCCTGCAGGAAATGTCAATTGCACTCTTTTAGACGTAGACACCCACATTTTGCGTGTACCTGAAAGAAGCTCTAACAGAGAGGAAACAATATGATTGGCCCTTTTTGAATGCATTCTTTTTTTTCGCTGAGAACATACATACAAGTCACACGCTATTGTACATTCAGTGATGCGGCTTAATTTATGAAGAGCTCTTTTTTATATAACTTCGAGCTCTTTGAGAAACGATTCAATATAATGGGTCAGGACATAAATGGCTGCTATGAACTGTCCGTTACATTTACACATTACCTGATATCATAAAAACAGTAGAGCAGGGTAGGGCTGTACTGCATCAATTACGAATTTGTAACCAATTAATAGTTGGCATTTATTTATTTATTACTATTGGCTATTAGTCTTTGACAGAAAGAATAACCGGGCGAGTTGGTACGGTGGTAGTCTTTCAACTCCATCGAATATTCAGGTTTGACATTGGCGTTTAAGTTAATTTTTTTCCACCTTTTTCATGTTTTTGCTTTTTCTAGCTGCTCTGCTTTTTGTAAAGGCTTTCGCCACCACTAAAAAACGTGACATCCAAACTTTTTTTTTTTTACATCACACAGTCGTAAATTTGGAAAGTGTGCCGGTTCGGCAAACGCGAAGAGACCGCGCGTCTCTACGGCAGAGGCATTAGCTTAGGCAAAAAATCATGCTGCTCGCTCTTGTAACGTTTTCCTCGCTCCCGCTTTATGAAACAAATCGGTGGCGAGCGGCTGTTGGTACAAGACGTCAGAACTAGCATGACCTGTGATTAACACTTTGGGACGGCGACTGAATGCTTGAACGTCCGTCAGACGGCACTTGAAGGCTCCGCAAAAGCGTCGTCGGAGGAGCGTCGTTGGACGGCGCCCAGAACATGCCCACGGTTCCGCCGCACGGGAATCCTTCTCACACTGCGGAGCGAGCCACAGGTTTTGAAGAAGATACGCTCTTTTCAAATAACGAAATAACACAGGACAGAAGCATAGTTAAAATGAAGCATAGCTTAGCAAGCACACGGTACACGACAAAGTTTGAAACAGCAGCCCACTTCGCAGAAACAAAGAAAGTTGCTTACCGGCGTTTGCACGAGTCGTCCATGCTGTCCATGAACTTACGGGCGTTGGCAAGACGCAGCGTCTCCCAGCTCTCAGTCATTGCTTGCTATTCTTGAACACGGTATTCATAAGGAAGATATCTAAATTTTCCGCTAAAACGTCTATAACGTAAGAGAAAGGAGATTCCTGAAGCATCTGAAACCCCAACGGACCAATGCTCAACGGAAGCTGATTGCAATAGCGATGGTCTTGCGCAGTCTTCAAGAGTCTCTTTTTCTATTTTTATTTTATATTTTAGAACGATACTAAGCAAACCATTATTATATTAGTAACAATAAGAATGTCACTACAATAATAATGTAAAAAAGTTACAAAAAGTAAGTAAAACTTAAGTTTTATTTAAACTTTAGGTTGTTTTTTTATGTGAAACTGAAATTACTGGTTCGGAGTAGTTCTCTGCGCAGCTTTGTTTGAGGAATACGATCTGTAGTCACTGCATACATTTCAGTTTCGTTATTAGCGTCCCGCGGGGGAGTGAAGGAGTTTCGCGCTTGTTTTGTTTCGATTGCTGGGAGGGCTCTCTTGATGTGCTTGCTTTCGTTCCTCTCGTCTGCGCGCGGGCGTGCGTTTGCGCGTGTGCATGTACGCATGTACGCATGTACGCATGTACGCGTGTGCATGTACGCATGTACGTGCGTGCGCGCGTGTATGTGTGTGTCTGCGAGCGCGCAAGTGTCTGTCTGTGCGTTCTATTGAACTGCGCCAGCAAAAAGACCAATTGGATGTCCCTGAAACACTGTTAGAAACACTAACTTATTATAATTATTATTATTATTATTATTATTATTATTATTATTATTATTATTATTATTATTATTGTTGTTGTTATTGAAAATAGCCTAGTCTTTAGACTCGGGCATAATTTCTATAGGTAGATAAAGAAAATGTATTGGTTACCAGTCTTTAGACTCGGGATCATAGAACGTTTGTATAGGCGGGAAAAGAAAATTGATTGGTTCCCAGTCTTTAGACACAGGGCCCTAAACTTTTATATAGCTGGCTGTAGCTGTATTTATGAATCTCTAAGGCCGACCATACAGGGCTACAGGGGATGATAGCCTGCCATTGAAGTTTCCATAGACGACCATAAACCATTTTTGTATGGGATGTCTCGGACTGGTTTACTGTAGTTTCTGCCTCTTTATGTGTGTGAGTTATTGTGCACGTAATCATATTCTCAAATGAATGTTTTACCCAGGTTGACATGGTCATGTGACAGGTTCTAGCAGCATGTCTTGAACAATTGTCAAACATTTTTACTATAATTTGGTTTCATGTTGTCTTCTCAGATATACACTCGAGACTAACTGATTTTCTTACTGTACACTTCCATTCAATAAATCTTTGTAAAAAAATGCTAGTATTTATGCATTTCTCCCTGGTTTCCAATTTCTGAGCATGGAGTGATTTGTAAGAAAATTAAATACAGAACTCATAGATAAAATTTGTTTGCCAACATAAAAATTGTATGCAAAAGAGGCACTTTATTATCAGCTATTTTCATGAATTACAACTGACATTTTTAAAAAACTAGACTGCTAGCAACTGTTGCTTTTCAAGCAGAAATCTAACCTGTACATTATGAAGAGAACCATATATAAGCTTTCCAAAACCATTTCATGTTATTTATTTAGCACCCTCTTGTACACCCTTCTTACACCCTTCACTAAATGGAGGGTGTAACACTAAACAGCACCCCTTGCGGTAAAATTGTGAGGGTGTATTACTAGATTTTAGGTTGTTAAAAAGGTGTAACCGAGGGAGTAAGTTGCTACAACACCCCTTTTACACCCTTAAAGGTGTAAAAGTTTACTGTGTAGGAATATTGAATCTTCTACGTGGTTCTCGAAGTCGTGTATATTATTATGTGCTGCGATCATTCTATCAGGTGTTTGGATATTGAATCGGTATTTGTTAAACATTGAAACGAAGATTTTAAAAAAATGTGCCGGTGTACAGGCGTTGTTTGCTTCAATTGCTAAATAAATGACACGTTCAACAAATGAACGACACGCACCAAGTTTTGGTTCGTCTCAGAAGCCCTCAGTGCAGTTCAAAGCAATTTTTTGCACCAGAAGAACCTTGTACATGCGCTCGAAACGATTCGAACGTTCCCAGTGAAGGCGTTCTTACTCACGGTATGCTAAGCTCCGATGACCTCGAGATCACCAGCGACTTAGCATTTCTCTTGACAAGCCTTGTCTCATTGAACGCATCACAGTTTACACTAAACAAAGTCGCAACCCTCGACCGTTGGCCGCAATACATTTATATATAAAAAAAAGATTGATATTCTACCGCTTTTAATATTTTTTTTTCCAGAATAATAACTGAGATTTCCGGAAAGGTGATCAAAATTTTATCATCGAAAACAACCTACTAAGGTAAGAAATTGCAGTTTTCCCCGTTTCTCTCAAAAAGTCCCATGCATTAGCTGGTGTCAAACGATGACGGTCGGTGGTGCCGCTCAACCCCATAAAGACAAGTCTCGATACGCCATCGAAGCTACTCCAAAGAGGTGAATGTGTGGGACTTCATGGCCCTCCTCCATGGCACCACAAGTCATAGACACTCCACCCACTTCAGCACCCCTCGAAGTAACTCCTGGCTAACCCACTGAGTTGAGCAGATAATACGCAACATAACACCGAAAAAAAAGATGCGGCAAAACCAAAAGAAGAAAAGCGTCGCCAATTCGATATTTCGCCCACACACCGCTTGCAATAAAGACGACGGCGGATTTACTCACAGCTCTTCCCACACCTCTAAGTAAAACACACAAAAAAAGATATAATCCCTGGTGCGCGCATCCCGAAAACTTCAGCACGACTGAAAGAAACGGGGCCATGCAAGCAGTCCGTCGGTGCACATTAACACAACCTAATCGCGAATGTGGAATAACTATGAAATGTTGCTGACAGAGGGCGCTACGGGATATTTAGTAAAATTAATCGGGAAAGGCAATTTTCAGGCTTTAACTCGAGTACACACTTGATCCTCCTAATTCCATATTGAAATACACGGAACAAAGATCTTCTTGGGGGTATGTTAAGATAGAAATTATCTTCCACAAAGCCTTGTCAAAAAATCTCTTAGTTCATCTGTTTTCTTAAAAACTGCTCATCAATGGCAGGTTGGAAAACTGGACAGTTTGAAAGAATTTAAGGTCCCTTATAGAATCTCTAGCCCCAAACCGGAAAATATGCGACCGCGCTACAAACTGTTTTGTTATGCTCCGACCGCGCTGCAAATTGTTTGGTAATTCTTTTTTTAATAAAACCATCCCGAAGTCAATCCATCCGGTGGTTGCTGAAGAGCCGGATAAAAAAGTTGTGCATTGGAAATGTATAGGGCATGATATCCTGTTAATGATTATTTGTTTTCTCCTTTACTTGGTTACATGCATATGATACGATCATGCACACAAGTACAGGCGTATCCTTTTTCTGTTTTTTGTTTCTTTTTTACATGAGATTTCTCAAGATGTATAGGAAACGTTATCAAAAATATATCACAAAAAGAATATATGAAGAGGAGAAGAAGATTGATTACGCCAGAACAGCATATTTCATTTTTGAAGTTTTCGTTTTCGTGATGCTTGGTGACAACTACTGCGAAATATACAAATATCAAAAATCTCAAATATTTTGACTTAGGATAGATCATGGGAGCTATTTATGTAAATATTTACGCCTTTGTGTAGGTAACGCAGAAAATGAAAAAGAGTGAGCATGGAAGGGCAGCAATGGCGCAGACGCTGCTAAAGCCTTTCTGCTTTCCGGTACAGTTGGTGACTTCCGCCTCAACATGAACCGCTGTCTTCTCGAGTTCGAACATGAGATCTGCGTTGCAACCAGCCGCAATCCTACATTTCGATACTTCTTCATGTGGCAACAACCTTTCAATCCGGGTTTTTCAACTTTCACACATGAAAACATCGCCTATTTCCCGTCAATTCACGTAAACCGCATCGTCACGAACAACGGGTGTTTCTCGGTTTACAAATAGAGTGCCAGCGCATATTATCGCCAGGGCGCAAGGAAGAGTAGAAATGACGCAGACGCTGCTAAAGCCTTTCTGCTTTCTCGCACAGTTTAGTCAACCATATTCAGTTCAGTCTAAATGCACTAGTAATCGGCGCTTGCTGCTCTTTCCATACCCACATGTGCTGCTTGATTTATTTATGATTAGAATCTATGTCACGAAGTTGCTTTTTCTGTTGGGTTAAATTGAACTGAACCCGGCCTTAAAGATGATCAGAACAATAGTATTAGTAAAATATTTGTTGCCATTAAATCCCTCTCCAGTATCTGTATCGAGTATCTCTCTCTCTAATTCGAGATACATTTGAAAAATATCTTTGTATCTCAGTAGTGAATTACATGTTCAATGTATCGCTTGGATCGCGATACTTTGACAAGCTTATGCATCTCGTTACATTCACCGCAGGTTTTACAATAAATTAAAAACATAAAACACGTGTTTGGTGGAAGTTTCTTCAGAATTGGTAATATGAACTCGCCCTATGTAGTAATTCATCACAACCAATATTATAAAGGAAAACACGTGGTCTAAACAAGGTTACTTGTAAGATTAACAAAATAAGCTTTGCTCGCAAAGCCCTCCCCTCTTTCCAATTTAGCATAGCAAACGCTGTAAAGGAGTTGCGAGAAGAAAAATTATACGGCTCTGTTGTCGAACCTCTTGACACTATGGATGACACAGAAGCAAGTAAAGGCCCGTCCACAATATTGCAACCGAGTTCGACCGAGAGAGACCAAATCGGTTTTTAAGCCTCTTGCGATCTCTTAGGACCAGCTTGGCTGCAGTGGAGCTGGTCCTAAGAGGATCGCAAGAAGCTTAAAACCGGTTTGGTCTCTCTCGGTCGAACTCGGTTGCAAGAGTGTGAATGGACCTTAAGCTGACAGTTTGATATGCGTCCTCCGGAGAAACATGGTTCATTTCGTGCAAACGCCTTTTGTCAAGAATGCAACATAGTTTTTGTGTTTCCCTGGGCGTGAGATGTATTTTTTTAGCTTCATTCGTTCGAAGTAAGGGGAAGAGCATAAAATGACACGGAAAGAGGAGCACGAGCCTAAATTACCATTTGCATTCGCCTCAAACTACGCCCTCTCCAAGTAGCACCGTTCGGGGAAAATTGTGTTTTTTTAAGTATCTGTATCTAGATTCCGGAATATTTTTCCGTCATCTTTTTTTTTTTTTCAGAAGTATCTCAGAGATATCTTGTTGCATAAAAGACAACTTTATCTTAGTATCTGTACTTTAGGCCTGAAAAGACATGTATCTCAGTATTTGTACTTCCGAATATTTTTTGGCATATCGTGGAAAGATGGCTGCACTGTTGTAACTTCTGGTTCGTCGGAGTGTCCAGGTTTTATTAGCACTTGTTCTAAGTTTAACCTCTGCCAGCTTGTAAATGTACCTGCTCGCGTTACTAGCTCATCAGCTAGTGCTCTTGACCTCGTTTTGACCACTGCTCCTAGATCAGTCTCATCTCTATCTATTCTGCCTGGATTAAGCTAACAATCTTCTATTCACTACACTTTACAATCAAGTCCCCCCCCCCCCTCTAAGGAGTATAAACTAATTCGTGACTATGGCAAATTAGACGTTCGAAAATTAACGCCGAGGTTGCAATTTTGTTAATGCTCTCTTTTTTTCGCAGTTCTCGGAACGATCGATTCATGAAAATCGAAATATATTTAAGACTAAGTTCACAACTCTCGTTGCTAAATATATTCTACTACGTAGAATATCTTGTTCCCGAAAATCCCCGAGGTTCAACCCATTATTAAAACTACCTGAGAACAAAAAAATGTATTTTTTGTCTCGGTGAGGAATCTAAGATAGACGAACTTTGGTCAACTTATCTGTCCATGGCGTAGGAAAATAAAGAAGCTATAGTCACCGCCAAGAACACTTTTTTTATAACACGCTTTCATCGTTGTTATCTACTAACCCACGCAAATTCTAGAATGTCGTTAATATGCTTCGACCTAAATACATTCCTCCAAGATTCGTAAATGGACTGTTGCTCCAACGTAACCAGAGCAGTGTTCTTTAGAATAAAACCTTCACATTGTTTTTCTTGAATTGTGCACCGACTGAATTACCCGTTGTTCGAAATTCGGATCTTACACGTACAGAGCCTACTTTTGTCGATCGGGTTGGTATTTCTAAGCTGATTGAGAACGCAAAAGTTTCATCTGCAGTAGGTGTTGATGGCATCAGTCACAAGTTTTTGCAGAGTACTCTGACTTATTCGTCTTCCATCTTGTCTCCGATTTTTACGCAGTCATTGCAATCTACCACCCTACCCGACGACTGGAAGGTTGACAAGATGGTTCCGGTGTACAAATCTGGTGATATTTTTAACCCTAGTAATTACAGACCAATTTCCTCGACACCAATTTAATGCCAAATAGTTGAACATGTGATATACTCCAGTCTCGTTCGTTTCCTTGAGTCTCACTCTATTTTTACAACTAGTCAGAACGGATTTTGTAAACATTACTCCTGTGAAACTGAACTCCTCGTTTTTACTAGGGATTTGTTTTCCGTGCTAGATCATTCATCTGCCATTGATTGTGTTTTTGTTTACTTCTCTACAGCCCTTGATTTAGTTCCGTATTGACTACTACCTTACAAACCTAGCAAACTTAACCTCGACAGCAATTTTTTAGGATGGTATGAGCGTTTTTTTGCAGTGCGGCACCCAGTACGTAGCAACTAACAATCACGACACTAAACTTTCTGTCCTAGGACCTCTCCTTCTTCTCGTCTACATTATTGATTTTCCTTCCTCTATTGTGTAATCTATTAATATTTTTGCTGATGAATGTGTTTTATATAGATAAATTTCTAACTTACGTGATTAAACTATCCTTCAAGTCGACCTTAACAGCATTTACGTCTGGTGTGACACTTAGCGTATGAAACTCAATGTTCACAAATGCAAGGAAATGAGAGTCACAAGATCAACTAATCAATCCAATCCTCCTCCTTACTCCTTAATTGTTCCCCCCATGTCTTCCGTTTCTACGTGTATATATATTTGTGTTCAGATTACCTCTAACCGTTTTTCGGCAGGCACATGTTGAATATATTGCTAATAATGCTAACCGTCATGCTCGGTTTCCTTCGTTGTAATTTCTCCCTCGCTCCGAATTCATTAAAACTGGTATTATATAATAGACTTGTGCGCTCCAAAATTGAGTATGCTTCGTCCGTATGGGATTCACATATAAACTCACTTGTTCTAATCCTTGAATCTATCCAGATTCGCCCTGCCTGTCTTATTTTGTCAAATTATTCCCGTCTAGCCACCGTCTCCCAAATGAAATTAACTTTAAATCTTCCCGATCTCTCTTTTTGACGTCCCATCTCAAGAATTTGCCTCTTTCATAAAATCTATTGCACGAACGACGCCCTTTAGCAGTCAAATTATACAGCCCCTTTCTATATGTCATCTCGCTCAGATCACCGATTGAAAGTTGGCATAGCCAGTTGTACAATTAACCTGTAGTTCCACTGCTTTGTCCTCAAGACCAGCCTGGACTGGAACAGTCTTCCTGCCGCCATCGTCTACATCAGCGACCACATTACCCTCAGATGTTTTGTGTTATATCACCTGTCATCATAACTGTTCTTTGCTCTACAAGCCTTTCATATGTTTCCCACCACAGCTCCATGTAACGCATAACGGCCCAAAGAGTAAATAAATAAATAAGTATCTTACGTCAAAATAGCGCCAACTTAACTCCTTAGACATTTTATAAGTAAATTTCTGAGCCGTTTTCTGAATTAATTTTTTAGTAGCAACATTAAACTTTATGTAAAATATTTGCATTAAAACTTTCTTTAAAATGAGATATAAATAATTGCGTTATCTTAACATTTATATTTTAATGGCGGTCCAAACTTGTCCTAAAATTCAAAATTAAAATATTAAAAAAAAACATTTTAATTTTTTTAGTTATAGTTAGTTCTTTACAATACCCTTATGTGAATTCATAAAAACATGTTCCATCATTTTGTTTCCTTCAAAGTTACAGCCATAAAATGTTTACCTACCACGCCGGCATATTTGCCCAAGGCCACAGACGAAATGATATTTTGATTCCGTGGGATTTTTGACTAGATATAATTCTGTACTGTATTCGAGTATCTGCCTCAAGTTCAAGTCTTTCACTAATTAAAACAATAACTGCGTCGCTTGTTCGTGGAGTTCATTTAACCAATAAGCCTGTTTTTCTCTTTCAAATTACAAGTTCCTTGCAACTTTAGCTGAAGTTTTTCACTAGTAATCGCTACCACTTCCAGTTTTTTACAGGAAGTAGTAGAAAAGTAAGAAGAGTGGTGCAAATTATATGCAAATCAGTGTTGCGGAGTTGCCACTCCGGAATTGGAATGATTCCGGAATCATTCCGAATTTTCACCGCCCCGGAATGGAATGGGAATGGAATGGCGGCAACGTTGACGATGGAATGGAGATAGGGAATAGAATGGGCCCGGTTCTTCTATTTTTCTTTTTTTTGTGTGTGTTTTTACGGTTAGCGAATTTCAGCCAGTCAGCGAGCCAGTTGCTCCGAACTAAATGAGAGGGCGGCAAACAGCTAACCCGCTTGAAGCTCTAACAGACTTATACGCAAAAAATGCAATACAAAAAAGTAAAGCAAAGAGCAGAAGGGGGAGGAAAGAGGGGAGGGGGGGGGGATGGTGGTGGCACCTTTCGCGCAGGCGACGGACTTTGCTGGCGTTACACGAGAGCGAGCGAAACAAGAAACCAAGCTCCAAGCAAAAGAAACAAAGGCATGGAGAATACACGTGCGCACAGGCTGAGATCTGGGAGCGGGGGATGACTCATAACTCGCAGAGCTCTGACAACTCGCTGGCGCGCCGCCGAAAGTTGATCAGTTATTGCTTTCTTATAGTTCGAGGAGCGTTGTTTAGCAGGCGGCCAACCCTGCTGCGTTCCACGTTCATTCGCGCGCGCTCGTTTGAAGTGCGAAACGTGGGTTTGCTTCGGCATTAAAACAAAGCGAGATTCACTTCTCTCTTCTCCTCTGGCGCTTTGCTCCGACGCTTGTTTTAATGCGAATAGCATTCTTTGGATACTTCACGCACTTTTCGTCTATGTATCTATCTGGCTATCTAACTTCTTACGCCACGGGTCGATAAATAAATAAAAAAGACCGGCGCCGGCTGGGGTCTGAACCGTTGACCCTTGATCAGCAGGCAGACGCGCTAAACACTGCAGAGCTATGAAGGCAGTCATTCAACGCACTCTAAACGGCTGTTTATATCTTTATGATAGGACGCGCTTTACGCCGCCGCTACCGGTGCGCGCGTTCCATGACGGAGGCTCATTCCGCTCTCGTGAGGCTGAGCACGGCACTAGCTCACCCTCTCCCGCGCTCGGGAGAGGGTGATGTAGCGGCCGTGCTCAGCCTCACGAGAGCGGAATGAGCTCTCGTGCATGGAACGCGCGCGCACCGGTAGCTGTGACAGCGCTGTAAGCGCGTCCTATGGTATATAAACAACCGTTTAGAGTACTGCGTTGGTTGAGACTAACTGAGACGCCAGAAAGTCTAGTCGGTACCATTTTGAGTGTTTGTGCTTATGGCGCGTGCTTTGCTCGCCTTCCTAAGTAACACAAACGCACGTGCTGGGCTGCGGAGATCGTGCGCAGGGCTGTGAAAGTGTCAACAAATTCCAGAATCGCCTCAAGAGTGGACTGGCGTATCTAGAGTGTGCCGGCCACCTGACGAACGCGCATAACTCCGCACCGTTTGATGCTATTCGCGTTAACGTAGATAATCATTCCCAAAGGATGGGTTCTGCTGATTTTTTATGCTGCATTTTATACGTGTAAGTCTGCCTTTTACTTCGGTCTCTCTTCCGATGCTATGTTTTCCGTGTTATATGTGCCTTACATTCAGGTGGGTTAGGGTTACAAGCAAGCTAGCGGATTCCCGCTAATTTTCTTTGACTTTATTCTCTGCATAATTTGTTTTGCCCTGCGATGGACCGCTGGGGATGCTACAGAGTCTCCCAGGCAATCCAGCACTGTGAGGGGGACTACACGCACGGCGCGTTGTAGCGACCCAAGGTCACGCTAACACTCAGAAGAGGGCACTGGATTGGTTTCGATGGCGTCTCGTGCATCTCTGATTGCGGTCCATCGTAAGAGTCCTGTGGTCAGGTGAAGTAGACTATCATCGCCGCTACTTCATACAGCCTGACCGAACTGCACTAGATCTGCAGAAGACGGTTTCGTGACATGGTCTATACAGTCATCTCGTGCTGCGCCGTAGAGGTTGCACTTTGTGAGAGGGGTGTGTTCTTGCCACTGTGCATGGCCGTGAAGTCGCTTCCAGCGGCGTACTAGCCGTATTGCTATGCAGGTATTTGAAGAATACAGTAATATATCTTATTTCATAGCCACGCACGAACTGGATATTTTTATGGGTCTTATCAAACAAACACGCTCGCCGCGTATGTCCCAAAAAACAAATGCAAAAAAAGTTTGCAAAAAATATTCGTGGATTTAAGTTTTGCTGTTTGTTGCGAGCTACGTGGTCCAAAGACCGATGTTTTACACAAGCATCGACATATCACGGGGCTCTCTCAATGTTTGCAGTACAATGTAAACAAATACTTTTGTGCCACCAGCGCTCCGCTTAGTAAAACCAATGCTTTATTGAGGCAGTTAGCATTTTTTTTTCAATTGTCTATGCGTTTGATAATGTCAGCATTTATGCTGCTTATGCCCGGCAACACAATGTAGCTGTCAAGTGCCAATTTTTGGGTTTGGGAATTAGAGGAATGGACTGGAACGATTCAACCATTCCAGGAGTGGGAATGGGCCCAGTGTCCCCATTTCTAGGAGTTGAAAAGGAATTGAATTATCGCAAACTCTAATTCCCCGGAATGGAATTCGAATGGAATGGAGAGGTGCCCATTCCGCAACACTGATGCAAATATGTTTACTTATATTCACGATGAAGCGGGAATGGGTGAACCACCGAGCTTTTTACACTGCTATTCATGACGGTTGTAGGTCCGGTTGACCAAGGAAAATTTGTGACTTCACTTGCGGACATTTAGCAAGGCGTCTTTTAAGATTAATACATATTTCTAATTATATATTAGAGTAAAAAAAATGAAGTTTAAAAAGCAAAAAATATTGAGTAAATATATCGAGCGCACTAGTTGCCCGCGCTGGCAGGAGGGTGTCTTCAGATGACCGTTTTTTTAATGCGAAAGCATTAACTGTCTCATGGAGCGAGCCGACGTCATCAGCTTTGAAATCACGCAAAATGGCACCTTAATGAAACCATGCACAAAGCTAGCCAACGGCACCTCTTACACTTTGGTCCCATTGGCTGGCGCGCGTCGACGAGGCTCCCATTGGCCGGTGCGCGTCAGTTTCTGTGGTGTCATCCTGACTGTGTTATCACACTGTTGCGTTATCAGTGATCACCGCGTTCGCTCGCCTCTTATCGGTTGTACGGCGCGTGGCAATATATACGGTGCATGGAATAAACCAAGGAGTTGCTTCTGCTGGAACTACATTGCTGTTTGTTCCTTCCTCGCGCCGCAAGGCACGCGACAGTTTGAACGATCACTCACCCGATGGCGCTGCGTGTCCACTAGGCAGTGGCTCCACCGTTCCACGAACCAGGTCAGCACGTTGTATGCCGCAGATTAAAGAAAAGAGCGAAGAGCGGCGTGCATGCTTTCGCATTCACAACTCATAAGAAGTGCTTAGGTGTACTTCAAGCTTTTTGTAGCGTTAGCTACACTGGCCGAGGTTGAGCACTTTCGCGTGGCTCTCATAATGAGCCGTGCTCATTATGAGAGCCACGCGCCACACGCGGCCACGCGCCATGTGCGAGCCACGCGCGGTGGCGGTGGCTCCTCCGCCGCCGCCGCGCGCTTTGCATAATGAGCACGGCTCACATAATGAGCACGGCTGATTATCAGAGCCACGCGAAGCCGCCGCCGCGCGCTCCGCCGCTGCCGCGACCGCCTCGCCCCCTCGCCGGTCTGCGCATTCCAGAGGAGTGACATCATAGCCGCGGCAGACGCACTGGCGCCACCGCGTGCCCAGCTGTGCGCCTCCGTTGCGCAGTAGCCAAGTCTGACGCTGCACCGGAGCTGCTTGATAGCGACCCTCATTTTGATTCGCATAAGCTCACGCTACGTATATCCTGGCATAGCCGAGCTAAGCCACCGCAATTTTTTTGTCCCTCTTCAAACCAGATTGATGAATTCCTCCAAGCACTCACTGCGTACTGCGATAATTCCAAATGGGAATAAATTGGTGAACTCCGAATGTAAAAAATAGAGAATGCAGAAACTGTTTGACGCTGTCAAATGGTCGCAGCGTCTCGAGAGGAGATTTAGAATTCCCTTGTGGAATAAGTCCAACTCCGGCTCTCTGATCGACTGAGTTTCGTTACGTGGCAGCGAGCTCTTCTTTGAACAGTAGACAAAACTTTAGTCAGATACAACCTAAGAAAGACAGTGCGATGGGCGAAAAGAGCGGCATCTTTGAAAGCTGAAGTGGAAAGGGGCGACCTCCTTTCTTCAAAAACTTTTCTCGTGCGGGCCCTTTTCCCCCTCTCACTGTCTTTCTTAAGTTGTATCTGACCGGACACGTTTGGAAGTACGGCCTCAAAAGCCGCCATCTTGCTGCTGGTGTGGGTAGGTCGTCTGATAGCCAAGCGTTGCTAGAGACGTACCCACGGCCTCAGCAAAGCTTGACCATGAGACGATCAACTTACACCAGGAGCTAGATGGCGGCGCCCAGAGATCGTGCTTGCACACCTGTTTAGGCCTGAATTTACCCGGCAAAAGAGTCGCTAATCGCGTTGTCGGTGTTGTTAAAATATGGCGTTCTACCGAAGCGGAACCTGTTTTCTTGCCTTGCATCGTTTGAAGTGACAACTCGGAAAGCAATGGAAAGCCGCTAAGCCTAAGGAACCACAGGACGACCCGTAAAACCAATTTTAAAGTCACGTTCCTAGGAGCCAACGTCGGCGTCAAAATCTAAATGCCCAGAGTCCTAAAAGCGTCACGCGCACTGCTAGCGGCACCTGTCTGGTCAGAGCTAAATCAGAAAGGCTGTGGCTCGCACACAAGCAAACCGCACAAGCCCAACGACGGTGGCCCCTCTTGTGAACCTAAAGAGGTCCTTTACGGGAAACAGAAACGGCATGTACCGTAGAGCACACGCAATTATCGCCTGTTGCACATTTTGTTTTCGGACAAACTGATTGCCACATGCTTAGATTTGCTCCGTACGTTGCATCATAGAAAATCTAATTACGTAATCTCTTTCCTTCTTTCTCTCTGTTGTCATGCTCTCGTGAGGTCGCAGAGTATTGTGATCGTGAGACAAGACAACACGCGCCCTGCGGTCATAAACAAATGAAGTAGTTGCCAATCCCAAGTGGTTATGTCTTGACAGAGTACGTCTTTAGTCACATCAGCGACTTAGAGCGCCCGTAAAGTATTTTGAGATGACTATATTAGTAAATACTAAAACAAGGTAGCAAAGCAAAGACATTTTCGCAGTGTGCAAGTTATGGATGACAATTCCCTCAAGAAGATTGGGCAAAATCCCGCAGTTCGTGCATTCCCTATTTGGTGCCACATTCGGAGTTGACCGATTTTTTCTGACTCGTTGGAAATATTGCAGCACAGGTGAGTGCTTCGCGGAATTCGTCAGTCTGGAGGGGGACTAAAGACGGACTTCTCAAGAGTCCCTCTTCTGCCAGCGCGGGAAACTTGTGCGCATGATATCTTTATTCAATCTACTTTTTTTTTACTTCTTAGATATCATGCATTTTATTTTACAAGTATAAGTAATTATAAGTATATTTTTTGTCTTGTCGGATGTCTTACTGAAAGTCCGCCAGTGAAGTCACAGGTTTACCTTGACCAGCCTAATGCACAATGGACATGAATATCACTATAACAATTTAGGTGGCTCAAACATTCCCACTTCATGGCAAATATCAATATAAATGCTCGCATACAATTTGCACATACCGTTTTTACTTTTGTACTAAATTCTGTAAAAAAGAATTTTGTAACAGCCATTGCAAGTTTTTGTCCATCTGATTTGGAATACGTTAAGGTAAAGCTCCTATAACTTGTAATTTTAAAGGGCAAAGGAGGCTCA
This sequence comes from Ixodes ricinus, assembly GCA_037355805.1. Taxonomy (NCBI): domain Eukaryota; kingdom Metazoa; phylum Arthropoda; class Arachnida; order Ixodida; family Ixodidae; genus Ixodes; species Ixodes ricinus. The sequence goes on from JAZHYW010005407.1 coordinate 19,698, forward strand.
TTGGTTATATATATAAATATATATATACGAGGGGCGCTCATAAAGTTCGTATTATCGGCACAAAAAATTGAAAAAAACAGAACAAAACAGGCATCAACATGAGCGCGCGTCCCTCTAGTTTCCGCACAGTATAAACATCGCATGCTATAGTAGCTCGGAACGCCGCTAGGGAGTCGAAACAAAAATGGCACCGCCCGTCGGTGCCAAGCACATGCAGTGATCCGTTTTTTTTTTTTTTCATTTGAAGGGAAGCAATGCCAAGGATATTAATTCCAATCTGGGAGCGTTGTTCGGGGACAACGCCCCAGTTTATGACACTTTGGTTAAATGGCGCAGACGCTTCCAGTGTGGCCAAATAAGAGGAAAGCATTTCAAGGACGGCGACCAAGTGATTGCTGAAGTGGAGCGATTCCTGAACACTCAAAACGAGGAGTTCTATAACAATGGCTTCCGGCATGTGGTGCACCGCTGGAAAAACTGGGTAACTTTTGGTGGCGAACAAGTAGAGAAAGTCTCAACTCCTACTCGAGTTTGATTGCTGAATCTCTATTCCTTCGTGACAATAATACGAACTTTATGAACGCCCCTCGTATAAAAAACAACGCAGGTACTGTTTTATTAGTAGAACACTTGAACTTAAGCCCAATACCCAAATACAACACAAAAATATATCTAGTAATATAATTCACGGATTGAAATGATCATCTCGCCTCTGGCCCTGGGCAAATATGCCGGCATGGAGGGTGTGCTTTGCAGCGTTGTAACTTAAAAAAAAAATGATGCAACGTGTTTATTTTATCAATAATCATTGGAAAATCGTAAAAAAACTATCACCATAAAAATAAAAAAAATGAAGATTGCCTTTTTTAATTGTTTCTGGAACATTCTTATCTTTGTACTTTAGGTCAAATTTGGAACACCATAAAAAAGCTTTTTTTAAAGCAGTTATTTTTACATTTTTCGAAATAACGTTCTAATAAGAACATATGACACGTTTAATGTTGTAGCTATTCATTTTTTTAGATAAAGGCTGAAAAATTTAGTGACAAAACTTCAAACTAGCCAAGCTGGTGCATCTTTGGCGTGAGGTACATAACCTCTACAATGATGTAAAGACTTACATTAATAGGTCTCGTGATCTTTCGTAAGTACAAAAAAATAAGAATAATCTCTGATATTTGTATTTTGCGCTATGGGTGTCATTAAACATAACCAAAACAAAAAAACTTCAAAAATAAAGATGGTGATGTAGGTGCACTCAAAATTGTTTTTCACTTAAAATATTATTTTCTTTACAAACATTTTCTATCTTGTTCCCTACATATGTTAAGAGTTATATATAAAAATAAACAAAAACAAAAAAATAAGTCTGGACTCGCGTGTATGCTCTTATGATCTTATCTTAAGAGAGCCATTTCTTAATTTACGTGCTTTTCTTATACCTACGAATGGGAGTCAAGTGCAAATATTAAGCTGATGAAGCATTGACATTGGCCCCAGCTAATTAAAAGATTTTTATAATGAATACAGCTATTGGGAGGAGGAGCGACCGTGACGCCTTAAGCGGTTAACTTTAGAACTACACGGATGGGGACAACAAACACAATGACTCAGCGCTCGGCCGACACCAACCGAACGCGGCGTCAGCGTTCGACAGGAGTTCGTGTTCTCCGGTGAGGGGGAGGAGGGGCTCTGTTTCCACTCCGGCCTGCACAGAACAATGCAGCATGCACGGTCCCAGCTCAGCACAAAAAGCCGAAGTGGGTCAAGCTTGCATTCTCTGAGGATAGATCCGGCACTTAACGCCGCTTCGTCGATTGTTAGTATTGTTTACATTAACACTGTGCCTCGCGCTCTATTCCTAGAAGATGACATGGACATGCCCATAAGGCCTCCTAGACATGTGCGCAGACCTTGTGTTGAGTAAACACCGAGTATGGGGACAACAAACGTAGTCAGAGCGCCCCCTATAGTTCGATCTCCTGCCCAATAACCGTACGATATTTTGATGTTTAAAATAATACGAGCTGAATATCCTTAGCAAGAACGTTTTGATTGCCATTCCCTGATTCTCCGTTTCGTTGATCGCATATGAGGTTTAATACTAACATTTTTATCTCTGCCTCTACGATTAGCCAACTGAGATATGGCTGTATTTCTGAGAATTCCTATATTCTGATAATTCCTTATATTATAATTCAACAAACATGCATATTTAATAAAAATGTATAGTAGCTGCTCCGAAAACACAAATCGGCTAAATGTAATAAATACCACTTGTAAACGAATGCATTGCAATTCAAAAATGCTATCAAGAAGTCATCGACAAAAAGTGTGCTATAAGATATTAATTGGTTTGTTTAATAGGTTTATTCACATCTATAACAATCTTGATGAAAAGGAAATCACTGAGATTAAAGGTGTAGAGAGATACCGAACTGAGAAAAAAAAAACATGTGTGTCCATAATACTATATGGGAAAACATATGAAATATTAAATCGAGAAAACAGCGAAACAATGATGAGTAGAAGTGGACGGGACGAGCGCTGCCCCGTCCAATTCTTCTACTCTTATTTGTGTTTGTTGTGCTGTTTTATCGGTTTAGTCATAATACCAACTTACCTGCATCGTCACCTTAATATGAAATATTATATCCAGTCTTTTCCTTAGTTTAAAACACAGAAGTGATTGTGATGTTTTGCCATGGTTGTCTACCATAATTATCCAGTCGGATGGCACAGAACGTTCACTGGTTTCTTTCACCTGTGTACAATATTATTCTATTTAGCGATATTTCAGTTATATAGATGTGGCGCACACCACGACAATAATTGTTGCGTTTTATGTGTGTAATATGTGCATACTATAATGGGAAGATTATCTCGAACCACCTAAAATATGTTGTTGGCGAATCAAACGAATTTATCATTTTGTTATTTTTTTTTAAATTTCGTCTTTCGTTTAGTAGCTTATGGGATATGGGTTATATAGCCGTATATGTTCTTTTTAGTGGTTCTATCGTTCAATAACAGAAGGAAAACATTATTCTAGCACTGCATTCGCTTTCCAGGTATTTTTTTCTTCTATTCACTGGACTGGTTACTCCGATCGTCGGGTCCCTCGGAAGGTTCAACGGATCAAGCGGACAGACCGGTTTCTACCGGTTCTCAGAACGACCACCAAAATCACACAAACAACAACACCCTACGTTACCGCCATCGATCATGCCCCTATTTTATCTATAGTAAGTTGTCAGCAGTACGCGCGTTTGAAAAGATTAACTTCATTTACGCGTGATGGAATATTGTTTATCGTTCTCGGCTCTGCCTTCAGTGGTCTGCTTGCTGAGGCGCGGCGGCACCGCTCAAGTGCACCTCGGGGAACGCCCCCAGATGCCGCATTACCAAATCATACATTCATGCCACGTTCGCCGGTTGAAAGTCGCGAAAGTGGAGTCAGGCGCCGCATGCACCATAAACCCTCTGAGTGCTAACAGATGACCAGATAAACATAAAAAGGAAAGTATGCAACTCGATACCAGAAGCGCGCGCGTGTGGACGGGCATTCCTGAGTTGGACGAATACTACACGACAAACAGACGGTGATCGATCTTCGACGGCGATAGCGCATCCCTCGAAAGTTACTCGGTAGCGCACGGACGCTGAATCTAGCGGACATCGTTCGTGGGGTCCGCTACTCCCGACCGCCGACCGCGCCCAAGGACAACCGACAACGCCCTGGAAGAAGCGGTGAGCGGTACATCCAGCTGGCTTTGAAGGTCGCTTTGACACGTAGGCTCACAGTGTAGCGACTGCGGCCACCAGCTTTCCACTGGTCGCCTATAAAAGGGCGTCCGGCTCAATGCAGAAGCACAGTCGTATTCTAGCGAACCACTCGAGTTACATTTCATCTTTGGTCACCAGCCATCCTATAGGAACACCATGAACAGCTTCGTGAGTCTTTTCCTGCCTACGCGGTGTACGGTCCTTGTGAAATTTGTCAAGCCTTGCTTCTGCAAACATCTTCCCCTGCTAAGACTAAGTTACCCTTTGTTTACGACGGATTTTCGGTAGAAAACAAATGCGACGTAAGCATACACTTCTTTCACAAAATTTGTACCGTTGGCGCAGCGTCCTGGGGCTTCATTTGTTATGAGAAGATAGACTTGTCTTACTGTAGAAAAAACAGGCTCTACGATTATAGTAAAACTCTATTATAAATATCGCAATTCTATTGGGGTAAAGATATTTGATTGGACACATTTATTTTGCCTGGCATGATCAGCGAAGTCTTAAAAAAGATGCTTCTTACTTGTTGATTATATTTGACGTTCTTTTTCGGTTGAAGCTAGCGATATCTTTCGCCGGGAAATAATATTAAGATATTCGCGTGTCGCCACACGCAACGTTTCTGAAGCTGTTTGGGATAATAAACATGCGCGTTACATTGTGAACAAACATGATTTATTGCCGTATCTTCGAAGATTCGAAAAACCTGGATTTGTCTAAGAGATCGTACATAGAAGAAAGACTCACTAACACATTTGTTTGTTTTTTAATGTTTCTAGGTTGCACTCGTTCCCTGCCTTGTCCTGCTGGCCACCTGCTGCCAGGCCGGCTACCTTGCACCCCACGTCTACCATGCTGCCGCCGTCCACGTCCCGGTGGCAACCACGGTGGTTCGTCGGCCAGTGGTGGAGCACCACAGCGAGGTGGCCTACGTGCCACCACACGCCCATGGATACGCCATCAGCGAGAAGAAGATCGTCCACCCCAAGACCACCATCACCAAGCACGACCCATTCTTTGGGTGAGTTTAACCTTGGGAAATAGTGCTGGTTTTCCAGACGTACAACAAATCTCTTCTTAACAAAATATACAAATAACAGCGGACAAAAGAACAACCAAAGCGAATGAACTATTGTTGTCCTAATGAACATTCGTCCACATCATACCGCGTCATTGAAAATTAAGCTTAGCCAGACGTAAAGTCCTCACATTTTACGCGAATCATTTCGATGGTTTTGTTCATGCAAATACTTATGGAGGCACGTTTTTTGCAGATACATATCTGAAAACAGTTCGCTGTTACCGGTCTACGTACATAGAGTCACTGTCCATTGAACGCTACTAGTGTGTAGTTATTGTACTGCCTGTCGTGTGACCGGATTTTATTCCGCACAAGAATAAGCCATATTTTGATGTTTTTCTAATCATAAACTCGCAGTTTTAAGGACCCACATCTGCGTCACCGTCTTCTTTCTGCAGCAGATGCTCCAAATACGGGCACGGATGGAAAATATTAACGCAAATGAATATCTCTTCAATTCGAGCGCTTGTCGTATAATATATATTTTTATTCAATATCCCCTGTGTTTCTTGCTCGCAGTACCCACCAGTCCGAGGTGCACCACACTCCACTGGTGACCGGCACTCACAGCTACGTGCACCAGAGCCGAGCTGGACACTTCGTGCACCGCCCCGTTGGCACCGTCGTCTACTAGACCCCCCCCCCCCTCCCTCCCCTTTCCCAAGTTACAATTTTCTACCCAGTGAGATTCGGAACACAATAAATGCCACTCGTTCTTGCGGTGCAGGAGTGATGGGCCTCTAACATCTACGGTTCATCTTAATGTTCTCATCTATGGTTGATGCGACTGTTCTCGAGAGACTGCTGCCTCCGTCCTTGGACACTGTTGGAATATTTCTCCGTAGTTACACTTCATAACTCCGTTTTTCACTTTATCTCAGACAGCAGCCGATGCCACAATTCAATGTAGCCAATGAAGCAGCCCCAAAAGTGCATTGTCACGGCTCTGGTTGTCTCTATATGTTTCGTATTTCCGGCTAAGCTAATCGCGCACATAAATAAAAGCGCGCAGGATCGCGACGTATTCGCTGAGCGCAATTGGTTTATAGTATGTTGCAGCTTAAGATCGTAGTGCGATGGAAAGGAAGAGGGAAGGAGGAAGCGGACGCAACGCTTGCGAGGGGAGGGGATTTTTTCCTCTAGCGCCAGCGTTGCGTCCGCTTCCTCCTTTCGCACTTTTTTTCCCTCGACCTACCTTCTCTGAGGTGTCGCCGACTACAGTCGGTGATGGCTAACGCGCAAGGGCGGTTTGCGCAGAGACGACGCAGTTTTGGGACTGCTTGCCTGGCTCTAGAGCCACTAGATATAAGCTTCGCTTCAGAATAGCGACACTTGTGCCATCTTGGTGCGTAAATTCATGGTTGCCAGTTATCTGAAGCTTTGTCTGAAATCGCAAAAAAAAAAGAGTTTTCTGTCCTCCAGAAATGTTAAAACAGTTCGCGACTGAGCAAAAACAATATCACTTGAACTTGCCAACGCTGTACCAAAAGCTGAGGAAGTCCCATTTTTGAACTGCGACAATCGACAGTTGCGTTTGCCCTGCACTATGAAGCAAGATGGCGGCGCCCACTAGCAGATCAGGGAACGAAAGACTGATAATATAAGCGTAGCTAACTTATTATTTCTTCTTGGTTAAATCGAACCGTTGCGGCCGGACTTGAAACTTGAAATTGTGAAGTTTTCACAATATGACAATATTTTTAAGCGACAACTTTCAAACCACTAGCTCGATATTATTAAAATTTGAAAGGTCTATTGATCGCCTTATCTAAATGCACTGTGTGGTGCTTCATCTCCGTAGAATGATTATCCGCTACGCTACAGGAGGAAGGTATACAGCTATTGTCGCAAGTCGCCTAACTTAGATAGAAAATCTATCATACAAAGTTGCTGCAATATATTTGGCATTTCTAAGCTTCTATCTCAACTAGACCATATGGGACGTGCGGGTATTTATTTTTCACCCTGTATTCTCCGCTTTTCTCTTCAAAATATTAATTTAAAAAGTGTTCCACACATTCGGGCATTTTCTCCTCATCAAAACCCAACTTTTTGACAAAAACAACTTAATTTAAATTAAAAAAAAGATAAAACCGGATTTCTCATTAAATTTAAGTTCAGAAACATCAACCGCCAAAACAAATACTCTGCAATTCATTAAGATGATAGATTTCCTAAAACAAAATTTGCTGCAAAAAGTGAAACAGAAAAAAAAACTAAAATTTTCACGCCATTACATTTTCTTTTTTTACTGGTGGTGATAGCAGTTAAAGTGACATCAAGAGCATGAGGTGGCACCTCCTGCTTGCATCCGATCTCTTGCATGACTTTGGTGGGTGAGTCTGAGCTTCGAACGCTTTCTTCGAGCGTCATTGTCGGCATGTGGACGTTGATTGTGAAACGAGTGAGGAATTTGATATGCTTGCAATGCAGGAACCACCGTCAGCAATTGTGGGCGAGCGAACCCACGTGACTTTCTATAAACGAATGTCGGTTTTAAACCCAGTTTTCTGTTTAATCAAAACGGACTTTCCGATTCTTGTTTAGTGCATAGCCTCTTTCACTTTGAAGCTGGACTTCTATGGGTTCTTGTAAAAATAGTGTTGACTCTCGAACAGAAAAAATTTCATCCACTGAAGCTGCGAAGAAATTCTGTTTGCAACGAGAGTATATTCATTATTCTGAGACGTACTGATGTGGAGCTAGAGCGGTTAGAAAATAGGAAATGTCAATGTCTCACAGTCGCAAAACGTACGATTTTGCATTGATGGCTCAAAGAAAATGTTTTGTTCTCTTTCATAATTTTAAATATTGCAGTGCAAATTTGCAGTAGTGTGCACGATCAGATGTGGAACCTTATACACATAAATAAAGATACAATTTTTTTTACTAAAATATTAAAATTTTATTTTTCTGTGCCGCTTTAATGAGATTACTTAGGCCAGTGGTCGGCAACCTTTTGGCGCAGCTGGCCGAGTCGCCGCATGAAGCCAAGGCGGAACGGGCCTCACGGCAACAGCAAAGGGGGGGGGGGGTGTCAAAAAAAGAAAAGAGCACTTGCACGAACTTACATTGACGCACATAAATCCAAAATGAATAGTTTCTTTATTTCACGACACACAACATGAGATACAACATTTCCACGAAAACCTAGAAACTCCTCTCAGTGAGACTTATGGTGTTGAAAAACTGCGCTCGCCAACCACGGACATCCACATTCAAGCTACTGACTGCGAGTCGCAAAACATTGTGGAGGTTCTCGTCAGTCATTCGTGAGCGCAAGTTGGATTTTATGCACTTCAGTCGTGAAAAAGTCTACTCGCAGACATATGTGCTACCGAACACTGTAATCATGGTGGCTGCGAGTTTCTTAAGATTCATGAACGTAAAATCCGCAAGGCCAGCATAAAATGTAACAAGGTCGTTTGCTGCGAATGCGCTGTTCAAATTATTATCTCTTTGCAGATCGGCCAGCTCTATGTGTTAACACTTTCGAACCTGGCTTAAGATCTGCCTTAAATGAAGTTTTAGAAAAAAACAAATGTCTCTCGACAGGCAACGGGCAGAGAGTTAGTCCACTTTATCTATTTTTTTCTTTTTAAGCTGACCGCGTTTTTTATTTTTTTTTTTGGGGGGGGGGTGTTGGAGAGGGCGCCGGGGGGCTGGGGGCCGGATGATACTGCCTTCGCGGGTGGGGTCCGGCCCGCAGGCCGCCGATTGCCGACCACTGACTTAGACGAACCCACATTACGAGATATATAAGAAACTACATAATTTTTATGAAGGTTTGTAGCTGAAGTGAATGCCGAAATTTTATGTTTAAAGCCACAAGAAATTGATTCAAGCAACAACGCAAAATTACAAAATGGGCGCCTTTTATTTTATTTTTATATGTTTGCTTATTCGTCGATTACGTTTAACAACGTAAACGGATGTTCTTGTTTCGTTTTTATTAATAGATTTTATATTTTCACCTCTTCGATCTGGCATTTATTAGGTTAGTAGCATACAGCCATGCACAATTTTGTGGCTACAAGAAAAAACAATCATTAAACCCATAGAAACCCATACACATTAAACACATACAAAAATCAAATATAAAAATGAAAAACGCACTTGATAAAATTTAAACTAAAGCTGAGGATAAAAAATTAGAGACGTTTACAATTCTCTGTAACGCCGGAATTAGAGCGCAGCACTTGAGGGAGGAGGATTAGAGGTACAGAGGGAAAGGTATATGCCCTTTTCGCCCTCCCCTCTTCCTCTTCTGCTCATCTCCCATTTAGCAGATATTTTCCCTAAATTTCCCACTAAACCTAGCGGGGAAATTTTTCCACGCCATTTGGCAGGGTATTTTTTCAGCTCTCATTTTTTTCCGGTAATTTTAGTGGGAAATTTCTTCAGCTATAGATTCAGCGGGAAATTGTTTCGCTAAAATTAGCGGAGATATTTTTCTGCAGAATTTAGAGGGGAAAGTTCTCCGCTAAATTCAGCTGGAAAGTTTTTTTTGCTATTCTTAGTGGGGATGTTTTTCTGCTAACTTTAGCGGGAAAATATTTCCGCTAAATTTAGCGGACATCTTTTCCCGCTAGCGGGGAATTTTTTCGCTAAATGTAATGCGGAAGTTTTTCCGCTAAAGTTGACGGAGAATTTTTCCACTAAATTTAGCAGACATTATTTTCCGCTAAATTCAGGAGAGAAACTTTTCCGCTAAATTTAGCGGTGAATTTTTTCAACAAAATTTATCCGGGACATTTTTCCGCTAAATTTAATGAGGAATTTTCGCGCCAAATTTAGCGTTGAAATTTAGCAGGAAATTTTAACCCCTAAATTTAGAGGGAAATTCCCCCGCCAAGTTTAGCGGGGAAATATTCCCGCTAAATGTTAAGCGCCTCCTAACGTCACGAGGGTGACGTCACACGTGAAGTCACGTGTGACGTCATTTATGAGAACGTCCCATAATGCAACAGCGCGGTTACGCCGACGGCGACGCCGACGCCGTTCAAGCCGGAAACGGGCGCCTAACAGCTGCTCTCTAAAAAAGCAGAGAGTTGTGCGCATGTTTATATACAGCCAGAAGTTAGTCGGCCTCTGTGGACATCTGGCGTCTCAGCTGTAGATGAGCAATTGAGCCAGTGCGGTACAACCGCTAGCCTGTGGTCTTTAACGTGCGCCACGCAGTAGTGATACACGACCGCAGGCCGTTACGATGCTCATCCAGATTGAAACGGGAAAGGCCCAGTATTTCTGGGTTCTGCAGCGTGAGCTTTCGCTCGACCTGCTACGAGCTAGTGTGCGCTGGCACGCTCGGACGCCGAACCCCCTAATTGGATAAGAGAAAAAATAACATACATCAATGGCGCAAACTAACAACTCTATAATTTCTTTCTCATCTTTCTCTCCCTACACCGTATTTTGAAAATCTAATGTGGCTTTGTTTCGGTGTGGGAGGGGAGAAAGATGAAGAAATTACACAGCTGTTAGTCTGTGTCATTCAAGTATGTTGTTTTTCTTCTATACTCTGTTGTAGTTTAAAATTTATCAAGTTAGTTTTTCTTACATTTACGCAGTTCAGCGAACCAACAGGATGTCTAACCAACTAGCCCATATCCAAGCTATATTTTTATAATTAGCATCCGTGGTGTGACAGATTGTTATTTGTCATCTACGATTTATAATCAAATGAAACCCTTCACTGTGGAGCGTAGCGACAAACCGGAGCAACGCTGGAGAACGCGCCGCCGACCGGAGGCGGGGGGGGAAGGGGGTCGGAAATGTAAGACAAGGGGTGGGAAACTCGCCGGGGTAGTGTCAAAGAGCTCCTCCCCTGCCACGTTACGTCGCATCGGAGAGATTCCCGCCGAAGTCGAGCATGAGCCCCGAGTACTCAAAATATTGTTACTAGTTAAAAGCGACTAAATTTTCCTACAGGTTTTTGTAGTTTTACATGCAGCACACAGAGAACATATTTGGAGTTTTGAGTCATCCACAACAATGAAATATAATGACAAGTATACGCTTTAGTTGAGCGCGTTGGTGATTAAGGTAAAAACAAGAAAGTATAATACATGAAGAACACACAAATGTGTTGTTTTGCTCGCCTTTCATGTTCTACTCTTTCTTGTATATAATGTGAACATGGACGCGCGAAATAAGAGCATTACAAAGAATGATCGAAGGCATCTCCCTCCGGGTTGCAGATATTTATAAAGGTTCTAATTGAAAATGCCCCGTCTACGAGCGTGTCGTTTGTCTAGAACTGAAAAAACCGAAGGCGAGATGGGCCCATTTCCGGAGTGAGTCGATCAATGATTCAACGATTGGAAATCGATGCATGAGCATGTCTAAGCAATAAAAATTACAGAGTTTTTTCCAGCTACGTTACGTACTAATTTAGAAAATAAGAAGAACCCAGTCGCGTTGTGACGGTCAACGATAAGTTCTCGGCTCTCTGATATCGCGAGGGAGACCGTGATTAAGGAAACCCGATAGAACTAACTTTTCGACGAGTTGCCTGCCACACTGGGCGGCGGAAATGAGCCTTCAATTACGCGTTGTAGAAGGTAAAATCGAGTAAATTTTACCACGGCAAGGTATAAGAATTAAGATAAATTAAGTTAGGAAAAGTTACAACCTCAAACAGCGAGTCTTACGAGAAAACGTGCGCCCGCCTTGCGAGCGTAGCCCATGTCCATCGCGAGTACAGCGGCAAGCTAGGTGCACGTTCTATTCGCGAAATATTCCGAACACACTCGAGAGGATGGCGTCGGGTAAAATTTTATTTGGCTTACGGACGGAACCCCTTGTCGCCCGGAGGTCTTCGTCATTTAGAAAACAAATGGAGTTTAAAGACGTTCCAGCCGCTTCAGAACGCTTTACGATTTAATGTCATAACCTCATACCACCTACAAGTTTATTCAATAGTCGAACAAAATCTTCGTTCTCCGAGCAAAACAAAACAAAATTGCTAGTTCATCGGGTGACGTGCGCGTGGCCAACGCTGCACTACCGTTTTGATAACGTCTAGGGGAGCGGTTGTTTTTTTCGCATATTATTTTCCAGGCAAATCCTACAGGCGGCGCGAGCAGCGCAGCTTTGTGCTGAGTCATGTGATCTGCAACTCAGAAGCTTGACTTGCACGGCTAGCAGAAGCTGCGCGGCTGACGTCATCAGAGCCGTGTATGTTGCGTTCGGTCATTAATTGGTAAGAATGGGCGAAAATGACGGCTCGTCTTTAGCCGAAATTGTTTGAATTACCTTGGGCGCGTTGATTGACAGCTCTTGTGACCAACCGCTAGCCACGAATACTCCCCTAGCGGAGGCAATTAGCTAAACTTACATCTTAGAATCACTTCTAGGAAAAGAAGTATACAAGTATTTCATCTCAGAACGCTAGAGTTCAGGTACTTCATTTCTGAACGCTAGAACTTTCGTAACTGAAAGGGCAACGCACGTGACGTTGTCGTCATGTCGACACTCAGAAGGAACCCCACCTTTCTTTTCATTGCAGCGGAAGTCGCAGCCGCCGCCGCGACCTCGGCCACTACCGAGTGGATGGTGAAAACCGTGGACACTGGCTCCGTGGGGACTTTGACCTAACACCGAACGAGCATCCACGTTTGCAGTTTCGCCTCATCTGCCAGGAAACATTTCTCGTCAATGTCACCTTGTCTGGCTCAATAAACGCACTCAGCGCCTCTGAATCTCACTATTTCCGTCAATCTCTTACAATCACATATTCAGGGACCTTCATTCTCATCCAGAAACAAAAACTCAAGTGCGCCGCGGTACGCGCACCTTCAGTGTCATCTCAGATATTTTTGCTTCACAGTATCATCAAGGGGGAAATATGCGGCGCTGGGGTGACGCAGCTTTCGCCGCTCCACCCGGCTCCCACCGGCTCCCCCATTGACCGAACTTTCTTTCTATATACGACTCTGGACGTGATTTCCTCTCCATGTCTTTTGACTCCTTGCATGTATCCCACGTGGGTGTACCTCCCTTCTTACATTGGGTGGAAAAGGTGGCCCGCACTCGCCGAAGTTTCGGTTTCGCTCTTGCAATCATAGTTAGGTCACGACAGCACGAAAAATATTTTGCATTTCATGAAAATAGTGATGTAAGGCCGTCAAAGAATGCTTTCCGAAATTAGAATATTCACTATCTTGGAAGTTTCCAATTAAACCGGAGTTGCCTTTTAAAGGGATATTTCAACAAAATTTGAAATATACCAGTTGTGTTCAGAAATAGGCTGAATATAATCCACAATATTCGTAAATGACATTCACACCTTTCTATCTTTCGCCTTATGGCAGTATTCCTCGTTACAAACGGCTACTTTGGCCAGCACGCAAAGAGCAGCCAGCGGAGAGTACGTAACATCCGGAGCACTCGTGACGTAGTTTGTCTCAGGGCGAGCAAAGCTGCGGCGGGGCTCACGTTAACGGGATTTCTAGCCGTTCCAGCCACCGAAGCGTTTTTTTGTACGAATTTTGAGTGACGGGTTAAGCTTATATATTCTTGTAGAGGGACAATAGCGACGTCTGGGACACACAAATGAGAGTCCCGGTGATTTCTCTCGTGGTGGCAGGATAGCTGGCGGGATGACGTCAGGTCCAAGGCATGTATAATTCTAGGCGAAGCACATATCCCCATCTGCCTGTCAAGGTGACTACAGGAATTACCTAGACGGGAATTAAAAAACGAGTCTTTAGCGACATCCACCAGGTGCTCTTTGCTAATCACTTAATTCGTTTTAATATTCCATTTCTTGTCTTTCTTATACCGGAGATTAATGTGTCCGATGTGATACTGCTTCCTTGAACAAGATAGATCAAGAAATAATCTCGAAATTTTGTCGCTAGTATTCCTTTAACTGTCTTGGGATGTTAACGTCATCAGACGTCCGAAATAATAAAACTGGTCTCGTATTAAAGCATAGAATGATATTTCAGGAAATCAAGCAATCCCGGCAAGTCTGTCCTCTCTTCCTATCCCTTCATGCATTTCCTCGCAAAATTTATCATGGAAACTACACTCGTGACCTAGGGGCTCTCAGTTGCCCTCTAGGCAAAGAGTCGGCGAAAGCATCAGCTGCCGCTATTGGCTAGCGTCAAGGCCACACGCAGCGCCGGCCAAAAGCGGTAGACGTCCGTCTTGCCAGAGTTTTCGACAAGCGTCCGAACTCAGAGCCCCTTACGTCACGTAACATATAAACAAGCTAATATTCCCAGCTAAATTTAGCGGGGAGACTTACGTCGCGTGAGAAACAGGAGTTCAGATTCTCTACTCAATTTAGTGGGAAAATTTAAGTCGCGAGAACTACAGTGCAAATCAGTTTCCCCGCTGAACTGAACGAGGGAATTGGCGCCCCGTGACCTGTAGATTACTCCGCTTTCTCCGGCAACTAGACATAACCTCATATATCGCAGCCCACTTAATTTCCCCTACAAATTTATCGATAAAAATCACGTCACGTGACCGGAATACATATTCAGTCTAACCACTAAACGTAGTGGGAAATTCATGTTACTTGATTTTCGCATCATTTCAGATTTCACGTCATAGAATTGAGTGGCGAAAATCATCAGCAATAAGTTTGTATTCACTCCAGAACCCTCCTGTTGTATCTTCTAAGCAAACTTTATTGATTGTAATCTTCGCACACTATATTCCATGCATTATCGTAGCTTCTGAGTTAAGAGGTAGATGTCATCTTTTCCTTGAATAAAGGAGTTACCATTATTTTACTGGCTTACTCTTAAGAAAAGCAGTTGGTTTTGCCCCTTTTGAAATTTGACACTGTCAGCGCCCGCAATATTCCCCTCCCCTCGCATAGCACACACACACAGACGCTCCCATCAAATGTACGTGCTCCTAGGTTTCACATTTGCACAACCACACGCCTTCCTATCTTTGAGCAAGCACAAACTGTATGGGTCCAAATTGGGGACAGGAACAGTATCTCTGGTTGTGACCTAGAAGAGCAGTGAGACATTGATACGTGTGTGTTTGTCCTCTTCTCGTCATTCGTTCGTCTCTGGTTTAAATTATGGGCACAATGATCCGTTGCTCTGGACGAGCCTAGACAAGGAAAACACTAAAGCGCATTTGTTCAGTGATCGAGGTATGGATAGAATATGCAGTGGCATCTCCTCGGGACCGCTGACTCTCTACACGATCTTATCGCTCTTACCGGTGCGGTGGTGGCGCGTCGGGCGCACTCGGTCCGGGGCTATGGGCGAAGTCACCATTCGGGACGTGCGTTGCTGTGGTGTTTTGGAAGAAACCAGACAAAAACATGCCTTCTCGTCAAAACGCCGTGACTGTGGCTGTATGAAATCAGTGGGCAAAGGTTTGAATGTCAGTTTTTATGTGTTCTGCCTGCTCGGTTTGTCCGAGCACGTGGATTAGTGCAGTGAAAAAGGAAAACCAGACGCCGTTGGACAACTATTGTTTGCGCGGAAAGCACTTTGGGTTGAATTCACGGATACTTGTGGCCGTCAGATTTATTTTCTTTGTTCCAACATCAACACCACAAAACCGCCGTGTTGCACGGACCACCTGCGGACTACGTTCTGTGCGTCTTGACGTTCAAACGGCCGCCTCATCGTCCAAAGTGTAGTCTGCTATTTAAAAAACCTCTGACACGCCAAAAAAAAATTTTTTTCATGCTAGGCGTTGAAATGGCATATCAGGACATTACAAAAAAATTGTTTCACTACACGAGTTGCGTAGATTTTTTATAAAAAATAGAAATACGAGGCCCGATTCAAAGTTCCCGCCGTGCACTGTGACGTAACAGTGTACCGCAAGGTGTCGGGGAGGTCAGAAGGGAGGCATCGCTGGAAGTCACGTGAGTTGTATCCCTCCTCGTGCTTAACGCGAGCGCGTGTAATATTTTTTTAAAATATTTTTGTTATTCTCCGCATTTCCACGAGCGATCGAAGCAGACAAGGTTTCTTTTATTTGCCTATCATTGCTTAATGTTTCTGTAAAGGTAGAAGAAGCGGAGTCAGTGAATTGACGTGATCAACTACAATGCCTAGAAGGTGCTGTGTGAGGGACTGTCCCGGTATTTCAGCAACTCAAGAAGAGATCACACTGCACGCATTCCCGAGAGACATACATCGGCCGCATGTGCACCTAGTAAACAAGTTCTACTCATGTTCTAGACAAAATACGTACTTTGTGCTCGACGTTTACTTGTACTTGGTACACAAACCAGTTCGTATTCTTTAGACGGCAGGCATCTTTAGCCTGGAGAGTATTCGATGATTCAACGACCTCGGTGTCTGAACCTTCAGCAATGCGATCGGGCGTGTCGTATGCTAGCAATCCTAATTTCTGCGAGCGTTCCAAATTTTTTTTCAAAACTTGATAGCTTGTTTTGCTTCCAGTATAGCTCTGTATCATCGGACTGACGGCATGCACTCGTATACTGGCTTGTACTCGCAACGCTTTCATCATTGACCTCCATCACGTCGATCAACTGACTCTTCGTGCTCAAATTTTACAGCACGCAAAATAACCAATGGTGCAACGGTAAAGAGCTAGTGGAACTGAAACTTCGTTTTCCACGATCACTCGTACAAAAAGCAGAATAAAAATAAATAAAAAAATCTTAGGCACGGTCGCGGAGAGCACGAGGAGTGAAACTCACGTGACTTCCGGTGAACCCGCTTTTTGTGACGTAGGTCGATGCCTCCCTTCTGACCGCCCCGACACCTTGCGGTACACTGTTACGTCACAGTGCACGGCGGGAACTTTGAATTGGGCCTCGGATTTCTATTTTTTACAAAAAAAAACTATGCAACTCTATAGTGAAACAATTTTCTTTTGTAATGTCCTAATATGCCATTTCAACGCATAGCATGAAAAAAGGTTTTTAATGTTTCTGCTTGTTGAGGCCTGCTCTTTCAAACGACAGCGGACCGTAGACCAAACGTTGTAACGCAGTGGACCCTGTAATTGACACAAAAGTGCAGGCTGCAAAAGTCTTAAGTTTGACAGTTTGTTGGAAGAAGTAGGCTCGGTGTAAACAGTAAATACAAAGCGATGTTGATAATTGTTACCAGTGGCTATCACCAACTTATTATGCCTGATTCACTTTTCCTTATTTGTTAGCGATTTTCAGTATCAACGTTGACAATCTCAGCTAAGTTTCACGCTTATGCAGCCCGAGTGACGTCGCCACTAAAAATAACGAGCAGAATCTCATCATGCGAGTCAGGGCTTTGTGTCTATTCGGCGGCGTTCACGCGGAATCAATCACCGGATGTCACACTATTTACGCGAATTTTTGCGAATAACAAGCCTTGTTAACTTAACTTAGGCTGCTCAAGTAATTAGTGAAAGGAAGACTTAGAGTCAAAAATTCCAATGCGAAAAAGAGCACGGGAACTCACACCGACGCCGAAAACATCTAATTTCAATGCTCACTGTATGGGCGATGGTGAGCTTCTTGCCCACACTCCATCGCACATACGCGGCGACGGTTGCGTCGGCTAAGGGCGCTCCGGTTTGTTTGTAAACATTACTTGGTCCATACTCTCAGCAAACTTAGTTTTCGAGATCCGCTTTTCTTTTTCTCCTTAAATTGTGGCGTTGAAGTTTCGGAGTTTATCGGATTATTCCAAATTGGCAAAAGTTGCTCCGGCGAGATATTTTGTTTTCTTTGTTTCTGTCTTTACGGATTATCGGAAAACAGGAAACCCTAGTAATAATCTCAGTTCCGTGTTTTCGGTAGAAACAATAACCCCCAAAACTAACACCGGCTCGGTTTTATCAAACTACGGAAAACCACAATACCCTGAACTAAATATCTCCTTCTACAGAAAAAAAAAATAAGCACATACTTTTACAGGAAGCATATTAATTTGAAGCTGAATTTTATTGACTCAGAACATCTCCTGTACTATACCATTATCTTGTTTGTTTCTTTCAACTTGAGCGACATGCTTTGCCTCGTTTCCTTCTCACATCTGTACCAAGACATTTTCAAAGAAATATTTTGGGACACGTGGACGTTTTTCCGATGTTGGGAAACTCATGCTCGTGTCCTATTTTCTTGAACATGTGCTCCGATGAACACCTTGTTTTTGGTCCGATACCGTAAATTAACACCACAAAGGACCGAATTAGCGCGGAATAGTAAGTCCCGAATTCAAATGAAAACAATCCACGAAAACACGAAACCCCTAGTTATAACAATATAATCTGAGTTCTCGTAAGTTTCATTAAAATTCTAATTTGTTACATCAGTGTCCTAAACGTATGCATTGTGACAAAATGTGCAGTTTATCAAATTTCGGCATCGCAGAGATTGGTGAATTACCTTAATTAATTCTACAGAAGGAAGAAATGTCTTTGGAAGCATGAAAGGTGAAAAATAGTCTACCTAATATCCTTGTTTGTCTTTCAGAGTGCTAGGTGTTGTCAGTGTAGTCGCTGCCTTTTCCAAAACTAAATTCTTCTGTGAGAGGCTTTCTCTTACATTTTAATGCGCTCATTTTCTTATTTTATTTGTATTTTCCTATGTGTATTATTTATACTACCGGGGTTTACTGTCGAAAGCTTAAAGTAGATACTTTAGGTCTGAAAGCTCAGCTCCACACCTATTGGCATCGCTTAGGTAGCTAGATACATTGACGACGGCTACGAACTTCTATTCAAGTCAGCCTACTATGACGTGCCCTCAAAGGTGTACTCAAGCGACATTCTAAGATACCCAGACTAATTATATTTCATAAATAACCGAACTTTATTTTCTTCGACATTTTATTTATATCTCTAAATTCATAATTAAAACACTGTAAATCTACAAATGAAGACGATGACAGAACCAGCGATCAAATATACCACCGCTTTTGAGTGTCGTGATTTCACTGACTGGCTTGCACGTCGAGCAGGTAGTCTATGAAACAAAGTGTGCCCTACGTTTGCTTCGTTCTACTGCGCAAGGTGGAAACGCAGCAATGACACTGAACAGTGGACACATTTAATGATTCCAGTGTCAGTTTGAGAAGCACGTGATAACAAACTTTTAGAACTAACCTCGTAGTTCAGTTTCAGCTACTAGGTTACTTGTGCCAACTGCAGTTGAACTGTGTTTAAACAAATTTGCTATAGTGTTATAAAATCGATACTTGCATTTTCTAGCAATGGCTTCTAAATGTCGCATGAATACGATTACTTCTGATTCAATAGACTATGGCTGCCGTTGGATGATGACCAATTAAATACAGACTAACAAACACCGTGATCTTAATTTAAGCTTGAAAATAGAACGGAATATGTTTGAGAATTTATTAGATTGCGTTTTTACCATCCGTGTGTGGCGCCTCGGAAGGAGCGCCCTGAGACCATAGTCTCTTCCAAGTGGTGTTTGTCTTGGCTCGGTCGGCTAATGAGTTGTATATTAGTAAAGCTTGAGTGTTTATGGCGAAACTAATACCTATGTGGCGCGCTGTCCCTCGATTGGAGAGGTTAAGACATATGCGTCTAAGCATACATTGATCCATCTAAGCATACGTCCATCTATATCACATTAGAACACCCTAGGTATGCTACGTACCTGCCGCAATTCGAATACGAACAGATTCCCGATTGGCGGACTGTGAAATCAAAGGAAGACAAACTTTTGCCTGAAGTTCAAGTGCTACGCGCATGCCCAGGAAATCAAAAACGTGCTGACGGCATCTAGCGGTGGAGGGATGAAAAATGTACCGTCTGGTGTTGTTTCACCAACATGAATTATAAAGTGTGTATATGTATTTGAATATCATTTAAGCAGTACATTGTATTGCCTAAATTATAATATAATCTACTGCCTAAAATGGCATATGGGAAATCATTTAGAAACCTCGAGTAGAAAAGTCGGGGAACACTGCTTGAAAAATAAAACTCCGTCGAATTTCGCGAACAAACTCGACGGACTTGAGAAACGAATAAACCCGGTCGACAAAAGAAGACAAACTCCATTGAACTTCCAGACCCGATATCAACCCTCATATTCCTCTCTACATCCTACCGAAAACGGAATGTTTATATTGTTACCGGTAGGCCTCGAATCGGTTGTTGACCGATGCGAAGGCCACACCAGGATAAACATCGAGCGCAGTGACTGCAGTATTGCACCGATGATATGGGCGTGGCCCATTGCGGTCTGGATGAACTTCTGCTTGCGGCACGTGCGGGTGTTTCCTGAAGTAGCCCATAAAAGAGCCTTCCTAATCCGGATCGAGGCACACTCTACACTCGAACGAGCCACTGGAAGCAACTCCTCCGCAGACACCATGAACACCTTCGTGAGTATCCACTGTACATGAGCTATACGAGCGTTAGACGTTATGCTTCATGCTGCTCTCGCTAACTGGCGTAACGACGTAAAAAAGCTGGAGCAGTACTGTTCAAGGTCCTAGTGAGCAAAGTCAATATATTGTTGTACGATAGGCCGAACTGGCATATTAACACAGATTACAAGTTAACTTCATAAATATTTTTGATGCACAAACATGCGAATCCATAATATCCAGAAAGTGATGACAAACAACCCATCGTGAAGTTTTTTTAGGGAAGCTTCTCTGTGTCTAATTTTTATTTAGCTTAACGGATGAGCTTAAAAAAAGAAAACGCGCGAGTACTCACTAGCTAAATTTGATCTTAGAGCCCTTAGTCACACTAAACTATTACTACATATTTGTCAGCTTCTTTATAAACTAAATAAAATTAGACATACGTAAAGGACATAATTATGTCTATTTTGTCTGTCAGATATTATGTAAATTCAAATACATACTTAGGTCTATTATGGCATAATGGCCGATATAATAGACATCAACATACACAAGAGACAAATAATTAGTCGACAAAATGGAATCTTTCTCAGCACCCTCTACATTTTGTTTCTATGGGGGTTCGGTAGAAATTAATATATAAAATCTTGGCTCATTAATTTGCGTTTACTAGCCAGCTTGGGACATCGCACAAACTGTATTGGTTTTCTAAATAGGGTGGTGAACATTACTCTTTTTGTTCGACAGGCGTAGCGTAAGCCAGCTTTCTTTTTAAAGCTATTGGCACACTTTAGTTGAAACACCCCGTATTCGGGCATACTAAATTATACCTGGTCAAAAATAGGCAACCGCCTGAAATGCAGGACGCGCAAAGAAGTTGCATTTGGGAGAAAACACAACGTTTACATTTTGTTTCAAATAAAAGTGGATATCTAGAACAATCATTAATCTTTTTTTATTAACGGTCAAGCGAATTCGTCTCACTAATTGGCACATTACAATGTATTTGTGTTAATAAATAGTTATAGCATAATGAACCGAGTTCTACCGTCATGACATAACAAAAAAACTTTTAGGTAGCCAGAGCAGTCACTTTTTTGCTATTAACTACCGTTTAAACATGATCCGAACATGGTATTAATGCAAAAGACTAGCAATCCTGCACTCTATAGTTACATTTCCCGTAAATGACAGAACAGCTGAATGTAACCGAAGGCTACGAGTACACAAAGAAAAATGCAAATATAGAGGATAGCATAAAAATTCGCTCATTGAAACGTTTATTCGTTAAAAGAAATGTTAACAGAAATAAGTGACTGTCATAATTAAGCTCAAAGGTCACGGCCTTGGAACGTAATACGCGATTCTCTGTTTCCTTTGATATATGACTAATGTCCTATTTTATCACACCACTGTATTCTATTCTACCTTCGAAGACATGGTTTCGGTGTTCCGTGGTAAAAGCCCGGATTGTCAATTCATCGGCGTGCTATAACACCCTACGTATGTGAATGCAATGTTGTTGCCATCTCCCAGCTTTTAAAGTGAAACGTTGTTTCGCTATTTGCTCCAGATTCCGTGAAACCGCATTTCATGAAGCCGTGGCCTGTGACCTCCCATAATGCAGCGGGTGCAGTGTTGCATTATGAGGCGTCTGGACCTGCACGCAATTCAGTTCCCTGCGAAATTTAGCAGGAAAGTTGAATAGGTTTAAAGGTCACGTGACACCAAGTCTCGGGACGTCAACTTCCACGCTAATTTTAATGAGAATTTTCTTGCCTTCTGTCCTTCCACTTCATCTATTTTCCACGCTAAATTTAGCGTGGAAATTGGCGTCACGCTGCCGGATATCACGTGATGCTAGAACGTTTCAAGCATGCAACACCATTGGCCAGCGATTTGCTCTACGTCTTGCTTTTATTTAAAAATTCTCTTTTTCTCCTTCCAGGCCGCCCTCGTGCCCTGCCTCGTCTTGCTGGCCACCTGCTGCCAGGCCGGCTACGTGGCACCCTCACGCCCACCACGCTGCCGCCGTCCACGTCCCCGTGGCCACCACGGTGGTGCGTCAACCAGTGGTGGAGCACCACAGCGAGGTGGCTTACGTGCCACCCCACGCTCACGGGTACACCATCAGCCAGCAGAAGGTCGTCCAGCCCAAGACCACCGTCACCAAACACCACCCTTCTTCGGGTGAGAATTGCTGTCATCAGAATTCAGCAGGAGAGAGATATATGTTTTGTCCTGGAGGTAGATTATGTGACACTATAATTTAAGAAGCGCTGTCTGTAGCCTATTGACATCGCACAATTTTTTATGCCTTTTGGCTTGCTTGTGTATTGGTGCACTAAGTTGTACTGTGCATAGTTTTACCAATTCTTTTTGTCACCAATTACAGCACCTACCACCAGGCCGAGGTGCACCACGCTCCACTGGTGACGGGCTCTCACAGTTCCGTGCACCAGAGCCGGGGTGGACACTTGTGCACCGCCCGGTCGGCACCTTCGTCTACTAGACACTCTCCACCCTGAATCATCCCCTTTCAACTGCCCCACTGAATTTGCCCAACAATAAATGCAACTCTCTCTTGCTGTGCAGGAGGGTGGTGCCAATCGTGCCTATGGTCAAATATCTTGTTCTTGAGATACAAAATACTTTTCTTTTAGGACACTGGATATTTAATCATGCAATGCACGTGCATTTTATATTAGTAAAAAGAAACTAAACCGACTATACTTTTTTTTCTTTTAAGAAAACCGGAATAAAATAATTTCCGAAGAACTTGAATCTTTTTCCCATTTAAAATACATGTCAGCTTATAAGGAGCTGTACATTTGAGTTGTCGAAAGTTTGCAAGAAAACTAAGTACCGTATTTATATATTCACGATAACCAGATGTTGCTGTCTACTAAAATAAGCACAACAAAACTATTTTGATACGATAATTATACTTTTATTTGAATGAGCTGAAAGGACTTTTCTCATTTTCTCGCCAGGTAGAAGCAACACCTTGAGGGACGTTCGCCACTTTCTATTAATTTTCCCATATGCAAACGTTCTCTCACTATTCATTATACATTTCCTTACTCTTTATTTGCGTTATGCTGTACATTGCAAAGAAACACGCTCAACTCAGTCAAACCTTTCAGCGAAACTTACGAAAAAAAAACACGCATCAAAAATAGAGGCATGTTCTTTGATGCGAAGGAGGAAAAATGTATATGTGACGCGGGGAATTTGTCATACTTAAAACGAGTCTGAGGATATGTCTACCAAAATTTCTGATAACATAAAAAATTTAAGAAGTATTAAAAGGAAGAAAAATTGGAGATTCAAAATACTCAGAACAGCGAAAAAAAATATTTGTAAAAAACTAGAAATTTTTGTTGAGCGCCCAAAAATGTATTCGTGTTAGATTTAGATTTTTTTCTTCTTTACCACAAATTCCGAATCTCACGTGAAGCCTTCGCCTATGTGAGCACTACTTTTTCAATGTAGGAAAATGTACTAAAAGGTTTTTTTGTATTGTGTTATGATATGGGGTAATGGAGGTCATCTCACAAATATACTGCAGCACAAAAACACAAGTTGACGTATAAGATGGATAACTTGGGCGAAATGGTGATGCATTACTAAACACAAAACAACTCTAAAAATATTAGGGAAAACAGGTAAAAAAGCGACAAAAAACGCAGTTTTTGTTTTTGTCAAACAAACCTTGATTATCGTGGAGAAAAACATTATGTGTGAATATGGAGAAAAACATCACGTTTTATATTCACACTACTCCCTGATCACTTGCGATTTTAATTTTGTATCTTTTCGTAGCAAACAACGACGTCTACAAAATGAAAGCAAAATCGTAAAAACGATAATCGCACTCGAATTTCGGGTACACTCGTGTTCAAAGCATGTGTTAAAAGGTGAGCGTAAAAGCCTTTTCAAATAATGTTATACTGCTAGATCATGGTATTTCGAATGTACAGAATGTATAGACCAGCAGTTGGGGTTTGAACCACGGATGTAACCTGGAGACTTCAGGATTTCCACGCGACTCTGGGACGTTATCCCCAAGCGCATAGATTATAACCCCAACTGGTGGAGTCTCAGTGTTCAGGTAACGCCATCGGCGATACGCACAGGGACGTTGCGGCGCGATGACATTATGGCACCAGGACGGCGTCACAGTACCACGTCGTAACACCACTTGGAGTTAGGGCTTCACCGACGCTACTATAGATTACCTTGGTTGTGGAACTCCCAGGGAGGGAGTTCCCCGCCTAACTCACTTCGGTCCGCCACACGTCTTTCAAAATGCCATACAAATATTCGTTTTAAAACTGTGCATTCTATAGAGTACGATGGAACGCCATCTAAACGCATGATTTCGAAACGCACATATTCCATACAATACACTGCAGTTACCATAGCATCCGTCCGGCGCGTCGAACGACGGTAGGTTTCCGCCCTGGGACAACGGTTTACACGTCCTGAGGTGTAGATTTTCGCTAACAGTGTGGCATCCATGAGCAAAGGCGAAAAAGCGTCATGATGTCCAATTAAAATGCGACGTATGAATATTCGCTTTGTAGTCCAGGAGCAGTGCAAAACTTGAAAGCTTGCCTTTGGCGGCCCAATGGCTGGAACATGCCTGGACAAGCTTGATACGAGCCGACCGCCCCATTGCCTCAAGTAAAATGGCTCGCAAACTTTACCTGTGCAGATATCTTCTCGGCATTGAAATTATGGTCGCATCCTCGATGGTTGCACGATTCACCAAGCAGCGGGACCGTTTCCACGGAAACCGACACCTTTATTCAGCATCAACACGAGCAAAGAAAGACATCAGGACAGATTGATCAAAATAGTGAATATGGGACGTTAGCTTAGGCCAGTCCCGTTACGGAACCAAGCATCTGCACAGCGATTCCGAAGGCGCGCACTTGTGACAGTTGTTTGCTGCAAACTATGTTGGTTGATGAGATCTTGGTTTAAACACCTCTGTCAACTCAAAACGACCCGCACTTATGAAAATACCAAGCTTATGGAGAAACGCTCATTCAGCACTCCGCAGGAGCCGGAAACCATGTTTGATACCGTTTGAAACTGAAACAGAAAGGCCATCTCGGGATATTTTTAAAACATTAATGACTCTATCTAGATTATATCTTTTTCAAACAAAAATAATTTATTCAAATACTCTGACGACGTCGGGATAGAAAATGGGAACCAATCTTTCACGCGTCAATCATCTCTCCAGACAATGAGAGATGTGAGCACCTTGCAAGCAGAGGGCGGGGCTTAGTGGGCCCCGCCTACATACTGCACCTAAATTGACACTAGCGGCATAAATATTGCTCGAAAAAAATGTATTTCTCGTTCTAAATTGTTTTTAAATATGCTTGTCTCTTTAGAAAGAAAAAATGCTTTGCAGTGTCCCTTTAAGCGTCCTCCTGTGATTTTTTCCTATCCAACAGACATACAAGCAATAATGTCCATGATGCTCTCTTAAAAACAACAACTCCTGTTATATATGCGATGTCCAGCGGAAACAAATCAGCTATGTCTTAGATGTTTTGGCACTGGTATTAACACATACTATAAAGGCTTCATGGCCTAGCCATGTTTTTTCTAAAAGAATGCAGATTCCAAAAGTTACGTTTTTGTATAAAGGCTCAAACAAAAACTAATTATCTAATTATGGACCTATATCGATATTGCCTGTGTATTCAAAATGCATTGGAAAATTATTCCTAATAAAATAACAATTTTGTGCACAAAAAGTTTCAGTAATTACGGGGTCTCAATTCAGTTTTCCTAAAGGTCAATCAACGGAGTTTGCATGATTACAACGAAAAAAAAACTAATTTTCAATTCGTTCAAAGCAAGAAAAAGTTAATTCTGGGTGCTTTTATTGACTTTTAGAAGGCGTTTACCCGTATAGATCATACTACTCTCATAAAAAAAAACTCGAATGTTCTGGAATTCGTGGCGGAGCACTACATATTATAAAATCATATCTGAAATTTCGTCAGCAGTGCGTTGCAATAAGTGAACATAATTCTACCGTTTAACCTATGAAAGCTTGAGTACCACAACGTAACATTTTAAGCCCTCGGATATTTAACTTTTATATAAACGATATCCTTAACATCAATATGGCCCATTCTTTCATTATTTAAGGTGATGTGCACTTGTTTATTTTTTTCATGCACGGAAGTACAGAAACGTGTATCGTAAATAAACGCTACATTACCGGATCTATATGAATGCAGTGAAGTAAACTCGTTAGAAATAAATACGAGCAAAAGTAAGGCGGTCCATTTTAGACGTAAGAATAGAAAAGTTTGCTTCACTTTTAATATTGTTCTTGGCCCCTCCGAAATCGAAATTGTTCAAAATGTGAAAACGCTTGGAGTTTAGTTTAATGGCCATATGTCTTGGAATAATGACATTATTATTATAGCTAAAAATAACTTTCAAACGTGCTTAGTAAAATGTGTATGTTTAAAGTTATACTGTCTTGTCGTATCAAGTTGCTTAAATAAAGAGCTCTCTTCGAACCCCACTCCAAACACTGCAGCTTGGTGTGAAGTACCACAACCTTGTCATACTTCAACAGATTACATACACTTAAAAAAATATTGTTCGCATAACACAGAAAACATTTTTTTTACATGCATACTCCTCCACAATTTGATGAACTGCATTTGACATGTATTTATAATTTATAAGAGTATACTCTAATCACGCGATATAGATCCAGCCTTCGATGTAATGAAAAAGTGTTTACTTGTATTTTTAATTTGAGTAAAATATCCACATCTCATGAAACTAGAGAGAGAGAGAGCGCTGAATATGCGATTAAATTGCCCGACTTATGGTTTTTGAAAGGTTAAGGTACAGTATGTAGTTTGAGTTAAATAAATTTTAGGAAACAAATTTTGTCAAATATTGAAAATTAAATGTTAATAAAATTTCAAAACTTTGTTTCACTAATAAAAAAAATAATTTTTGATGAGCTCTCAATATATCAGTTTTGATGTATTTTTGTTTCCTGTACAGATTCAGTCACCAGACGTTACCTTTATTTTTGTTTAAAACGTGCCTTAAGTAGCAATATACAATCAATCAGTGTTTATCATATAAATGCGTTGTTTGCCATCCCTGGTCGCTGTTGTTTTTGTTACTCTATGCTAATTAAAAAGGCTACAGAGGCCTTGTTAAGTCAAAATAATTTGAATTTTTCCTTTGCAGAGTACATCACTGCCTGATTATCTGAATTAAAATTGATTGATTAATCGATTGGTTAATTTATTTATTTATTTATTTATTTATAGATTGGTTGGTTGATTGATTGATTTTCTACTAATACCCTGCCTTGCCAGGAGCCGCGTGTCCGTTGACCCTTAGTCGGCGAACACTTGATTTTGAGGATTCGTCTTTCCGCACAAGCAAGTTGATGTAGAGGCCATCTGAGACAGAAGGTATGCAATGAAGAGCGTCTAGCTGAAAAATAAAGTCCACATTTTTTTTTCATTTTACCAGTACATTGCGAGCAATTTGTACTTTGCTGGCAATTTAAGAAGTGAAATTGTGTCAATTCCAAAGTATTTATGTTACAGTACCCAACCAACATCTCTTAGAATACCTGGCCTGTGGGTGACGTCTTCGTTAGGGGATGCCTCAAGCGGCAAAAATGCTGAAGCTGTACGAGAGTCGGCGCAGAGGGGAAGACTTGTTCGATGTTGGCGTCGCCGGATTGAAGCTTCCGCTTGTTGTGAGACACTGCAAGACGAGTTAACGGAGAGGCTAAGGAAAGCTAGATCGCTCAGTAGGGATCCACTTGTGATGACATTTAATCCAAAAATTAAGAACGGTGTGCTTTTTTTTTTGCTCGGTTTAATAACAGAAGACTGCCCTGCGAAATGTATTTGAAAGGCAACGAATCGCTTCCAAATTTATTCAAATTAGAATATCTTGCCCACGTATTTACGTTATGCTAAAGTCTCAACAAATGTGATCATGTCTTTGTTTTTATATTTAAGAAACGAAAGGCTTAGCTCACACGTGCGTCAGTGATGCAACTATATTTTGTACAAAAAACTTATCTGAGCAGTTGGTAAAGTACTTCCGGGCGCCATTTATTAGACCCTTGAGAAATCAAACACTTACAATGGATTGGAAAATGGAAAAGTTGGGTGCAATACAGGAATGTTGAGCTAAAAACTGAGTGGGAGGGAATCGACCTATTATTTAACATGGATTTGCTACAACCTTATGAAACGTGATCCGCACTAACTTGATCGTCGATAATTTGTTTTATTCGAGATCAGCACAGAGTTTGTGTCTGCGCATTCTGTAGAACTGTGATTGACCCAGATTTCACTTTCTTGCTCGAACCATTTAAACTGGAGCGAATAAGGACCCTTTTCTTCAGCGTTCTGTAAAGCATTTATTTTCTTCAACCGTAATTCGTAATCTCATCAACTTAGCTCACCGTCACTTGGCAGTACCATTTTTGCTTAGCTGAGAAATTACCTCAACGAGTGAAAGCTATGTGTTGTATAAATAAGAATTGCTGATCATGTGTGTTTCACTTCTGTTGTTCCCCAGGGAACACGGCTCGGTTCTCGTCTACTTTCTCGTCCTGGTTTAAATAAACGATGTGTATAATCGCACATACGATCAAACA
>JAZHYW010005408.1:0-74164 GCA_037355805.1 Ixodes ricinus
AACCGACTGTTCAGTTGCATATAAAAATATATGCTAGAATCTTTTTTTTTTTTTAACCTGAGGTTCAAAGCTCAAACCCGGGTTTCAAAACATTTGGAAATTTTCCAAACATTCTGAACTTCTATTGAGAAATTCTATCATTTTCGAACTTTAGCAATTTGATTTAACCTGATAAGTTCTAAAGCGTGGAAAAATTTGAATCATTGAAGATGCTTAGAACATATGTCTAATTTCTCTGAATTATGCCTCAATCGTACCTGCTCTACCTGTTTTGAATGAATACTAACTGTTGCACATTATTGATTTCCGCATTCATACTGTCCATATTTGTCCAGCATCAAAACAACCAAGTAATCTCAGTATAATCGGTGTCACTATAAGACTCACAAGCTGCAATTCAAACGCCATGGCACAAAGCCAGTGATTTAATGGTAGCAGTGGCACTAATGACAGTAGCGCACACGCCAACTGGGTGCAGGAGAGAAAGAAGAGGTGGCACGCGGGCAAGAAGGCTCCAGAGGAACACACCTCTGCGATGTATCCTGATGTAAATATTTACATCAGTATACATCGCAGCCTTCTTGAAAGCATGAGGAAAGGCCGAGATTTCAACCATATTACCCCATCCCGCCTTGCGGCTTCCTAAAACTTTACACTTTTGCTTGCGGCTCTTGAGCAATGTCAGTTTGGCTTCCCCTAATCTAAGCCGACCGCCTATTGGATGACCACCTGTTGCACAACCTTTTGTGGAAACATTCGTTGATTGACCAGCTACTGCACATGTCTGAAATTTTCGGGTCCTTCCTCAGCATTAACTTGGTTTTCTTAATTTTCAAATTGTTTTCGAGTGTCCTTATAAAATTTTCCAAATACCTTGATGCTGACTACCATGATTGCATTTTAAAGACAGACTCACACACAGAGAGGCAGAGGATTATTGCTATAATTCAGATTAATTGCGTCAAAACTGAGAGGCTTCCAATAGTAAGATCAGCAGGAAACCCTGCGTGAACCTTACAAACATTAAAGAAACTGAAGCTCAAGGGAAATTTTCTGCAGTATTTTGAGAAATTCCCTAGAGTCATGTGCACTTCTGCTTCCTGAGGAATCACTGGTTGCGGCATTCCCCCATAAAGTCTTGTATGGTGACATTTGGTACAAAAACCTTGCATGAATAATTTTTTCTGAAACGTTTTTAGTATATTTTACATTCCCTTTGGTCTCCTGACAAGATCCTGATCATGAGACCCACGGCTAGACTACATTATCCTGCCTATACTCCCGTCTCTTCACTCTACATGATCCTCTTAGCTACGCACACTTATATTTCTGCAATAAATATTTTGTTTAATTTCTCTGCTTATTCTTCCATCTCCTTTACCTCTATCCCCCCATATACTGGTAGATCCTTTCTTTTTACCTTCCCTCCACATTATTTCATTTAATAATCACATTTCACACATAGATCCTTCTCTCATTCAACTTTGCTGATGCGACCTTAAATTTTGTATGATTCTTCAGAAATAATTTATGTATGAAAGGGCAAAGCCTATGTGTCAGTCGAGCTCGAGTCCTATGCGAGCTAGGTCAGCCTATGTGTCTATTCAAGGGAATGATTGATTGAACTGGTGAGTGATAGGATAGCTGGAGATGGCTTCCTGAATGTAATTACTGTTTCATAGGTTAGATGGTACTGAATTGCAGATACCTTCATTAATAAATGAACCCTCTAAGTTTAGGAACTATTACACAGGCAAGCAATA
Source organism: Ixodes ricinus (assembly GCA_037355805.1). Classification (NCBI taxonomy): domain Eukaryota; kingdom Metazoa; phylum Arthropoda; class Arachnida; order Ixodida; family Ixodidae; genus Ixodes; species Ixodes ricinus. The sequence continues at coordinate 1,764 of JAZHYW010005408.1, forward strand.
TAAAGAAAGCATGTACATCGTTAATTATGGAACTTAACATTTTTAGTCTCAAGTGTTCCTCACCACTTAAAGATCTACGATTGTTACTGTTTTATACTGATTTAATAATTAAAATAACATAGCTATACCACCATCTGTTTTCTTTTACAAACATATTGTATGCTGAGTGCAAAGTCCTGGCTGAAGCTAAGACGTGTTTTGTACACCATTATTTGTACTAACCTTATAATTGGGAGAAAACATGTGCTTCAATACAATAGAAACATTGCTGAAGTAGAGGTTTCAAGACACAAATACAATTAACTCAGAAGTCTCCTTGCCCCTGGAAGGAAATTTTTCTATGACATCTGTGCATTAAAAAGCCCACAAGCGCGCTTGTCATTACAAACGCACGCTATTTAGAAGAGCGAGACCCAGAAAAGCGGTTCTTCCTACAAGAATGTGCCTTGTGAAACAGTTTGAAACTCAGAAAAGAGCTTGTACCCTGGAGGAGGGCTTCCCCCTTCTATTTGCTGTACGGCGGGAAAGCGGCCGACCAAGCAACTAACAGGTGCGCTCCCCCCTGCAGGTATTTTCCTTGTGAAAAAGCAAAGAACCAGCAAACGTACTTGTCCCTTGCAAGAAGATGGGAAAGCAGCAGACCTAACATCCCATAAGCGTGCTTCTCCCTGCAACACTGTGTTTTGCAGGAAAGCAAAAAACCCGCGAGTGCGCTTCACCTTACGAAGGTGTGTACTGCGGAAAAGCGACCTAGAAAGGCTTCTTCATTATCTACATTTACTGCAAGAAATCCGTACGCGAATCTCGGCCTCCAAAGAGCATGGCAATAGGCTGCATTGATTGACTGAACATGACTTTATAATTAACCAATTACAGTTATCTTACTGGCAAAAAAACTGATTTTATTTAAATTGCTTTCAAAATACTATTTTGAGAGAAATATTATTTCTCTCAAAATATTAAATACACCAGAATATGCAAGATCAACCACAGATATATACTTTAGTCTGTCTTCCTGTTTCTATACCTCTCTCTACTGGTATTTGAGTTTGTATCCATGTTCATGCACACATAGTCTTCTTGTTCTTGACCCTACCCTTCCCCTTGTTTTGCTATACCTAAAGAACAAGCTGAAAGGTAGAGAGAGCGCTCGATTCTCCGATTTACTTTTGCCTCGAATAAGTCTTATATTTGCTCGTTATCCTCATATCTATATTACTTGATAATTATTTTACATGGAATGAAAAGAAAATGCACCTGAAAATAATAAAATGATTGAGGTTCCAGAGGTAAAACAATGTTTTTCAAATATCTTATGTAAAAATGTTTGATTTCAATCAACATGGTAAAATCGGTATGATTAAAATCATACTTAGGTAGTAATTCAATTACAGTAATTGAATCACTGTAATTTAATTACTTTCCTTGTAATTTTTAATTGTGATTAATTACTTTTCTGATAATTTTTAATTGTAATTAATTACTTTTCTGGTAATTTTTAATTGTAATAAATTACTTTTGGCTAAAAGGAATTGCAATTGTAATTTATTTACCTTCTAGTGTCAGTAATTGCAAACTGCAAACTTGCACAATTACTTAAGGGTTTCCGGTGCCAACGGAACCCCTCTGAAATTCTCAGCATTCACACAAGCGGCCTAACGCTCGGTGACACGCTCGCACACATAGACATGCACACACACACAACAAAGATAGCATTGCATTGTTTGTTGCTTACACTGTGGACTGAGAGACAATCCTCTTTGGAGCCAACCTCAACAACACCGTGTGGCGCCGTCTGTGGTGCGAGCAGGAAGCAATCGCGTAAACATGCCAATATATTTAAAGAAAACAATTGAGCTTCAGCTTTCACTAGAGGTTGGAGAATATAATTGTCCATAAAGTTATATTTATTTTTTTGCCAGTCTTTAACATCTCTCTTCCAGGACTGTTGCATATTTGTTTCTTTGTATTATTTTCAGGTATATTTCCTGTTGGTTTCACTTCGGATATTTGCATAAGCATTTTTGAGACTGACTTCACACCTGTGAATATTGTCACCATTGATTCGGGAGCCCCGATTCTGTTCTTATATATTTCGGAGCCATTATAATATCAACTCAATGTAAATAAGGGGGATCAGTGGCCGAGTGGGCTAGCGCACACCAGCTCAGAGCACGTGGAGCGAAAGCTCGCGCTGCAGAACCCAGGATACTGGGCTCAATCCCCACCCCTGCCCGTTTCGATCTGGATGAGCATCGTACCGGCGTGCGGTCGTGTATCACTACTGCGTGGTGCACATTACAGACCCCTGGTTAGCGGTTGTACCGCACTGGCTAAATTGCTCACCTACAGCTGAGACACCAGACGCCCACTGAGGCACACTAACTTCCGGCTGTATAAACATACACACAACAATTTGCTTGTTGCAATGTAAATAATTTACGATAATATGAAAAGTTTGTATGTGAATGTGGTTGTATTAGCGTGTGTGCATGGTAGTTTCATATTAACTCTATTAAAATATTTACATATCACTGATTGTCACATTTTTATTTGCCTGGCTAACAAAGGTGTGTCAACCCAATTTTACTTTAGCAATCTGATGTCTTTGAGTACATGAACCGATTTATATTTCAAATATAAGAACGTAGGACTTTATTGCCCAAACTTTCAGGTTCTATCATTACCAAAATTTATAAAAGGAAAGTACAATACGTGACATTTATACAGCGATGCTTACGCCTCCTCAAACATAGGAGCAAGGAATGAACAAATGCATTGCATTCTAAACAACTGGTTTAAAGTTATGTGGCCCAAGTAGGGTCGCTTTTAGAAATAAGTAATTGTAAAGTAATTGCATTAGTTTTCAAAAGTAATTTGTAATTGTAATGAATTATTTTTCAGGCAGTAGTAACTGTAACTGTAGTTAAACTACTTTTGGAGCAAAGTAATTGTAATTAAAGTAAATTTTGGAAATAATTTATCTATGTACGATCAAAATCATTATCTAAATCATGATTTCAATCATGACGTAAATCAACTTGATTTTTATTCTCCACCCTGCCGATATGTGCCAGTGCACGGCGACTGCCAATAATTTTATTTGCGGCATGTGACATTGAGCCCTCAATTCTTTATGAGGGCAATGGAATATGGCCAAGAAATGAAGATGCGCTGAATTACTTTTTTCCAACATTTTATTGATATGCTAGTAGATAACTTTGCACTCTGCAGGTGGAATTTGGGATGGTCTGCTTTTCTGGAATCGATCCGATGGACACCAAATCTACAAGTCGAATAAATCAGACTATGTCCCATGCAGAGTAACTAAACTGTGTTTAAGTTTTGATAGCTAACTTACTAATATTGTAATATTGCTGCTTTTATGCTTGCAGAAGTGTGTAGATAAGTGGGTAGCACAAGTGCTCAGAAAGTGGCATGCGGAAAGCACCAGCGCTCTTTTGGCAACCTCTCCCGCGTTGCGCCGGTGCTTCTGGAGAAACGCCAGCGCTCCCGTGGTTAGCTTTCTTGCATTGCTCCGATGCATGCGGAAAAGCGCCTGTGCTCCTGTGGTTAGCTTTCTTGCATTGCTCCGGTGCACGCGGAGAAGCACCTGTGCTCCCGTGTTTACCTTTCTTGCATTGCTCGGGTGCATGTGGAGAAGCGCCCGTGCTCCTGTGGTTAGCTTTCTTGCATTGCTCCGGTGCACGCGGAGAAGCGCCTGTGATCTCGTGGTTTGCTTTCTTGCATTGCTCCGGTGCATGCGGAGAAGCACCGGGCATTCTTTGTGGAACATCAGAAAGGTAAAAAGGGGCCCATGTGCACTAGCTATTGTTAGGGCAGGATTGATATGAGATGCAGTGTGTTAGTGTCATTACTAAGGTATAACACAAACTGGCACCCCACCAAATGAAAGTAAATGACATCAAAATCGATTTGTAATGCAAAAACAATTTATTCACATTATAACACAAAATTCTGATTTTCCCGTCTTACTTCAGACTCAGAAAGAATCCTCGGACTGTAGAGTATTGCTTAGTTCTTGCTTTCTTTGGAACTGATATGCACGAGTAGCATCTTTCTCAGTCTTCGAGGCACGAAGCTTGCCTTGTTTTTGGAGCCTTCTTGTTACCAGATGTGAGGCCCACAAACATTTTGCTATAATTTACCCAGCCGTTTCCATGACACAAATTACATGCAATTTCTACTGAGACTAACTATGTGGTCAGGTTAACAAAACAATGCTGGAAAAGTTGGAAAATTCTGAAGAGACAACTTGGTAGACACCTTGAGATAATGTAGCAACATAACCTGTTCAGCACAGGTTATGTTGCTACATTAACAAAATAAGCTTTTTTTATTTCACCAAACGGATGCTGAATCTATCAGCGAAAATGACTGGTTAACAATACGCAAACGAAGTGGAGAAATAGCCCATAGGCAAACACTGCAGCAAATCAGCCTGCATGGTGGCTCATGTGCAGAAGAGTGAGACCACAAATCATAGCCACTATTGTAAGCTTAAAAGGCAGTCTCCTGCTGGAGACCTCAAACTTGACAAAATCATAAGCCCCTGTGTAGGCCTGGTTTGCTGCTTCACACAACACTCTTCAATAAGTTCATTCTAACACGAAAAAGCATGTTGGTCCGTGGGCATGAATGCTTATCCCGTGTTAGGAAGTTGCTTACACAACTTCATTGGCACAATATGGCCCAAGATTTTGTTGCACCATTAAACCCCAATTACCATCCTACACAACTTCCTAGCACAGAACATTTCTCTATCCGCCACCCGAGAACACGCTCCCTAGCGGTCAGGCTCTGCCAAGAGACCTAAATTTAAAAAAAGATTAAAAGCACCATACATCAACAGTGAATAGTTAACACTAATAAGAACAAAGGGCCACATGATGTTCAATAATTGAGAAGTAGTTGTAGTGCGAGTAATTAAAAAGCTAATTGACAAATTTTAGCTATTAACCAATGGATATTTTACCATCCAATCTCTGCCAAACTCCATAAATGGCTCAATTAAAACGGTATCAATACAATGGTCATCTCAATGTAAAAAAAATTAAAACATGTTTGCAGATAGCTAAGGAGCAGAAATTCCCATAGACATCTAGAGTCAACATCACAAGGCCATGGTGGCCACTAGAAAAAAGGTGAAATTAGGTAAATAGTTAGCTAAGAAACTAAAATTATTGAATTAACTTTTTAATTTACACTTGGACACATATTGCTTTGGGAAAATTGAAGCTAAACCTCAATATGTTCCAGCAGTGCAGACAAATTTCGACAAAAAAAGTTCTTAGTATGTGCTACGGGGTCGAGAAATGGCACCCTCATACACGGCACCAAACTGAACCTGAAACATTGTACAAGAGTGCCGGTAAAGTCATTGTTCCGCCCTCTCCTTTGCATACCTGCGGCTTGGCACGTGGATTGGCGTTATTGCAGCCGGCTCCGCTCGAGCAAGCAGAGCCAGCTGTGGTAGCTACGAACCACGTGCCTGCGCCGTGACACAAAGATGATGTCACTGGCACTCTTGCCCTGGCATTGTTTCCTTGTGGTCCTGCTTGATCCTGGCCCTGGCCATCTTCTCCAGGATGTTCCGCATTTGCTGGCCCATGAACACAGCGAGGACCTGCACACAGTACTTGGCATTAGCACCAAAGCTGACTGTCAGCCCAACCTTGTCAACTGGGGCCACCTCAGTCGTTCAAATTGTTAAGGAAGTTGCCGTGAAGACTTCACCGAAAAAGTGCTGTGCCTTTAAACTTTACAAGGCACCCATGCGAAAAGGCCTAACTGGGACAGGTTGGCATCTCAACTGGTTTCAACTGGGACTAGCTGGTCCCAAGTGGGAATCAGGTGGGACCAATAGGAGGCCAACTGGGACTAGCTAAGGTGTCAAATGGCTTGAACCATTTCCAATCGGGAGTCAACTGGTTTGACCATGCCCAGTTGGGGAACGGGTAGGGCTGAACTGGGACCAGTTAAGGAATTAACTGGTTGGAGGAATTCCCAGTTAGAGTTTAAACAGTCTTCCCATTCCCAGTTGGGGTTCACATGCTGCGTCCATTTTGACAAGTTGCGGGTGGATTGATCTTTGCTAATGAAGGAAAAAAACATGCATTTATAGTAAAGCTTTACGCACGTCGTGCACCTCGACTGGAAATCGCTATACGCACAACACGAAACGTGTATAAAATGAATGGTTAGAATGAGTTTCCGAAGAGGTAGCTCAGCGGTAAAGGCTCGTTCACACAGATCTGTTTTCTTACGTTACGCTACGAAAAGTCACCAAGAAATGTGTGCTTTGTATTAAGCGTGGCTACCAATTCGAGGAGATAGGCTGGCACGTGACATTCTAAACACAAATGTTTCGGTGACGACGAGCTAGGACGGTGAGCTACCGTGGCAACCAAGGACACAGGCTCGTCGTAACCTGACGCAAGGAGTTGAGCTCGGTTCAACTTTTCACACAGTACCGTTTTCTTACATTACGTCTAAGTAACCGTAACATCCGTGTCTCCAATGTCGCGTGCCAGGCTATCTCCTTGAAGTGGTAGCCACGCTTAACACGAAGCAAAGATTTCCCGGTGCCTTTTCATAAGTAACCTAAGAAAATGGGTCTGTGTGAACAGCGGACCCCGGTTTGATCCACAGTGGGGGTTTTCTTTTTGTTTCTGAAACATTTTGCTTTGTTTAACATTTGGCGATATTTATAAAATTTCTTTTCGACGAATAACACTAAGAAAAAAAACTAATGTTGTTGACGAAACTTTGGAGAACCAAATGGTATGGGGACTCCCTTTACAGAGGTGCAATCGGGGACAGCAGAGCTTGGGTTGCTGGCTGGACGCCGCAAAGTGGCATGTACGGCGGGGGGCCGAGTGGGTTAAGATTTTGTAATTAGCAGCCGCACACTGTCGACTCGAAGCAGCGTGAACGCAGACGGGGGGGGGGGAGTTTAACATGCTCACCAGTGATACATGCGCCGTCCGAAAAGGTTGACCCAAATGGCATTAGCTCTCCGCGTAGTGCGTATAGCCATTTCCGGTCGAGGAGCACGACATAGTGCATATACCTCTACTCCTATAAAATCATTTAAAATTTTAATGTACATAATTTTTTTTATAAATTGGAATATAATTAGTGGCATAAAAGGTGTGTACCGAAATCAACATCTAAAACATTTATTAAAAAACCTAGTTTTTTTTTTAATAAATCAATGATTTGGGCAATTGGATCCGCTAGCCGGCCACCATGACCCGCGCGCGCAATTAGAATGTACACAATTAGAATGGACATATGAAGACTTAGTTAGTGTTTTCAAAAGAGGATTAGAGAAGTATCGAACCAGACAAGGAGGAAGAAAACTAAAACGCAAGCCCAAAAGCTGGTGGGATAAAGAGGTTAAGGCAGCAATATCGAGACGCCAAGCGGCATCTAGAGAACACAGATGGGCAAAAAATAAGGGGGCCACACCAGCCGAAGTGACATCAAAATGGGAGGACTTTCAGGAACGAAAACGGGAGGCATCAGCATTAATACAGGCCAAAATTGGGAGGGCAGGGGTCCAGTGGATGATAGAGATAAACCAAAGGATAGGAATGCGGCAAAAAGGTTCTGGGAACATATCAGTGCACAGGGAAAAAAGACCGATGGGTACCAGCAGACACTAATCACACAGGAAGGGACAAAAGTAGAGGGTGAAGAGGCCAGGGAATACATTAGACATACAATCGAAGCAGCATTTTCAGAGTTAGAACCAGATCAGGCCATAGGAAATAATAGCATCTACATAACACAAGAGGAGGATCATAGTGAAGGAGAGGAAATAGGGAGTTTTAGCAGGTCGTTTCCACACGAACGGTTCGCCCTCCAACGCATCGGCGACGCCACTGCGCATGCGCGCGCGAGTCGTTCGGGACGTCGGGAGGCTCTTCTCGTTCGTTTCTCCCATTCCAGCCGCTGGAGTCGTCACCGGAACGCAGGCAGCACCGTTCACGACTCGGGCAAAAACAAAGATGGCGGTCGGTTCGGCGACTGCCTTCGCCGACCCAGCCGAGCGTTAGGCTTAGGACAGCGGGAGGAGATTTGCCGTCCTGTTAGTCTGCTTCATTTGAGAGGTTAAACCAAATAATTTCGAGGACTGCTCACAATGGTAAGCGATCGTGAATGCTGTAAACAACGCATGCTAGCACATTTTTGCGATCTGCGGGCAGACTAGCTGCCGTGGCGACCGCGAGCAGACGAAATGATTTGGTTCGACGGCACACAACGTGAACGATCGTTCAAGTTCAGGATGACGGAGACACACCACATACCTTTACGATCGTTTAGATACTTTTTACTCCATCTAGCTTCGCAGTTCTTGAAATTCCGACCGGCAAATGTTGCATCGGCCGTCTTGTTTACATCAGTCGCACGCCGGAAACACGAGCCGCCACCCGCCACCACGGTGTCCGCCACGGATTTACACGTTGCAGAATGTTTCACATGCTCACTAGAAGATGGCGCCACCGTTAAGCACTATCAGCATCATCGTTTACACGGTCGCGCAACTTTCACGATTCGCTAAAGTATGTCGAATTTCACGTACGGTTTCACGGAACGGACCAGCTGTACCGTTCGTGATTTCGGAACCGTGTGCTTGAAAAACGACTCGCTAAAACTCCCTAATGACCATAGGGGAATGGGAGAAAGCAGAAGGAAGGGTTCCGGCTGGAACTGCGACAGGTCCAGACGGCATACCAATGAGACTGATAAAAGTTCTAGGCCAAACAAGCAAACTGAAACTAAGGCAGGTGATTGACCAGATACTAATGGGAGGAGGTACCCAGTGACTGGAAATTGAGCAGGATGAGATTGTTATATAAGGGTAGGGGAGACAAAGACAGTATCAAATCATACCGGCCAATCACAGTAACTTCAGTACTATACAGACTAGCTATGCAAATCGTAAAAAGAAGAATGGAAGAATGGGCAGAGAAAAAGCAGATTCTGGGGAGCTTCAAAACGGTTTCAGGATGGATAGACGACTAGATGATAACTTATTCATAATCACTCAGTGCATAGAGATAGCAATGACAAGCCAAAAGCCATTATGGGTAGCATTTTTGGACATCAAAGGGGCATATGACAATGTGAATCAGGAAAAACTGTGGGACCAACTGAAGGTGTATGGGCTAGGGGGAACCACGGTCAAGTTCCTAGAACGGGTTTATACGGAGAATAGGGTGGTTATAAAATGGGAAGCCGAAACTACAAGACCAGCAGCAATAAAAAGAGGACTTAGACAGGGTTGCCCATTGTCTCCCCTGCTCTTTATGATATACCTCAGTGAGATGGAAAAAAGATTAGAGCAGTCCAACTTAGGTTTTGACTTGAATTACATGGAAGAAGGACATAAAGTAAATCAAGTATTGCCAGGGTTAATGTATGCAGACGACATTGTACTCGTATCAGAAAGTCGTGAGACACTACAGGAACTGATTAGGATTTGCAGCAGGGAAGGAGACAGTTTAGGACTAAAATTCAGTAGGGACAAGTCGGGTGTAATAGTTTTCAACGATGAGAAGGGAGAACCCCTGGAGATACAGGACACAGTGATAGAACACGTAGAAAAATACAAATATCTGGGAGTCTGGCTCAACGAGGGAAGGAAATATCTAGAGGAACACGAGGAGAATATAATTAGAAAAGGGAAAAGAAATTCATCTATTATGAAACTCAAGGCACTATGGAACTATAACAGATATGAAGTGGTCAGAGGTATATGGAAAGGAGTGATGGTACCAGGACTGTCTTTTGGCAATGCAGTACTGTGCATGAAATCTGAGGTTCAATCAGGGTTAGAAATTCGACAGAGAAGCGTAGGCAGATTGGCGCTGGGAGCACATGGAAAAACACCAAATGAGGGAGTACAGGGGGACATGGGATGGTCGTCTTTTGAGAGCAGGGAGGCAATTAGTAAGTTGAAATTCGAACAAAGGTTGACCGAAATGGATGATACGCGGTGGGCACGGAAGGTATTCAAGTATTTATACATGAAAAGTTTAAACACAAGATGGACAAACCGAACCCGAAAGCTAACATTTAAATATCTACACACTGGTGATGGGGCTGAACAGACTACAGTGAAAAAGGGGGTGAAAGAGGCAGAGAGGAAAATGTGGGAGGGGAGAATGCAGGAGAAATCAGCTTTAACAGTGTACAGGTCACGAAAGCAGGACATAAGAAAGGAAAATCTTTTTGACAATTCACTGGGAAGTGCTTTGCTCTTCGAGGCAAGAACGGGAGTTTTGAGGACGAGGACGTATAGGGCTAAATTTCAGGAGACAGACACATTATGTGCCGCCTGCCATAATGATAGCGAGACAGTAGAGCACTTGGTTTTGAAGTGCACGGGGCTTCGTCCTGCCCTCCCTGAAGGGGTAACGGATTTGGCTGGGGCCCTGGGTTTCACTGGCGACGATGGAAGGACGGTAGAGAAAAGGATTACAGTGACAAAGAGACGATTAGAAGATTGGTGGAAATTATCTAGGGAAAATTGAATGTTGAAAATTGAATGTTGGACAACTAACTAGCACAGCTGGGAACAGGCGGGACAGAGGAAAATTGGGACTCCCTCCCGCGTGGCTCCGGCCCAAAGTCTCAACCCTGTCTCCCAGTGGGTCCGGTGCTGGGGTAACGCCGAAAAGGTTTGACCAGAGGAAAATTGGCGACTCCCTCGCCGGGGGGAAGAGGCAGGGGGGTGATGTTTTTAGTTTTTTTGCCCGATCCCCGAAGGTCATCCTGGTGATACCCCACACTGCCTGGTGATAGTTAGGGGAGAAAAATTGGTCTTAAAAGGGTGGGAGAAATCACGTTTTTGTCTTTTTAGACTTAGGCTAGGTGGCGCAAGCTACCGCCCGGTACAAAGGGTATAGCCATTAACATCCATCCACATCCATCCATTATTTAGTGTTACTCGTTGTCGACGCGGCAGTCGGTAGAGAAGGGAACCCATCGGCCAAATGTCAAAACCATATCTGCGCTTCTTTGGAGCCAGCTGTAAATACGCCATGGTGGTAGCGGTGAACTTCGAGGACAGAAAGATGCATTTCAGCGATCGGAGGGCACCCAGGGAAAACCAGACGGAAGAGAAAACCGCCGCGGAGGGCACAATGGTAATAATGGCGGGAAGTCTACCTCGAAAATGTTCGATTGTTGCGACACAAGCAATTGGAAATGCTGGATCGCAAGGTGGGAGCGCTACCGCATTCTCTCAGGACTTCACCTGCGCAACGCGGAAACACGGGTGAGCACCTTTCTTCACGCGATGCAGAGAGAAGCTGAGGACGTCTTCACCGATGCTGACAGACGCCAGCGGCTAATCTTTCACCTCGCACGAATCCTAGCTCTCAAAAGGCGATTGTCGCAGCTGGCTAATGAGGCAGCTGAAACGTTCCTCACTGAGCTACACTACGGTCCCTCCAACCCGGAAACGTGGACTTCACCGAACCTATTATTTATTTTCATCCTCGGTTTTTGACAATAAAGACTGGTCAACCTTCCATTTTGTGCAGTGTTGGATCCAACCAACATTTTAGCTCGCCATGTGCGCGGGTCAATTTTCAGGTCCCCCTCTACGGTTATCCTGGCAATCGTTGTCGTTCTATGTTCGCGCTCTTTAGTGCAACTTCATAATGCACGTTCGTACCTTGTTGTCCATCCGGCTTGGGTGGACGCCGCCGCGGCCGATCCACTGGTGCCACTCGTCAGCCAGCCCGTCGAGGAACCCTGAACCCTTCCCTGCGACACGACTCGCAGCAGCGAGTTCACCTCTCGGTATCGATTATTCAGAGCCTGGATCTCTGCAGCGTGACTACGCTGCCATTTCAATAAGCAGAACCTATTCTCCCGTCTCGGAAGAACGGCAGAAAAGGCGATCTGCATCACTGGATTGCGTTCACAGAGCAGCTAGACGACGATATTTGTCGATGTACACGCTTGCACTAATATTGGAGTTAGTAGTGCCGACGTGCAGGATGACAACATCAATATCGGCTTGCCTCTCAGACACCTGGGAAAACAAGTGCTCGATACCTTATGATGTACCGCAGGAAAGGCTACAAGCGCGAGCTCCTTGCTCAGGGCACATCTCGCCGGCACAAGCTCTCGCGCATTAATGCTATGAGCTCGCGCTTCTAGCCTCGGTTTTTGACCAAAACTCGAGGCATAAATGCTAAACAAAACGCTTGAAAGAGTGCGAAAATCAGTCAAAATAGCTTGCGTGACCGGAACCGACGGCAGAGCGGCCAGCGAAGGAATGGTACGTACAGTACGGGGCAGGACCCGACGACCCGACCACGGAAGACTACAGTGGCAAACGCACATGGTAGGGCACATGTCATAACAAAGGCAACATCCGGGGCCGGGGATGATACGTTACTTCCGGCGTCGGAGGAGTGATTTCCACACGGCCGTCTCTCCTCCGACCGGACTACGTCACTTCCGGCGTCGGAGGAGTGATTTGCACACAGGCCCCACTCGTCCGACGGGCGTCGGAGGAAGCACTTCCAGTATGGCCACTAGAAAAAGGTATATTTGTACCATAGACGGCAAACTGGTTATTGTGTAAGCAGCCTTAAACGGTTGAATATGTTTTTATTCAATGTTGGGACCAGATTGTCGAACCGAAATTTTTATCGGTAAGGAGTAACTAGAGCAAAAGAAAATTTACACTATCTTATTTACCGCAAAAATAAACTAGGCATCGCCGAACGCTCATTCTCCACCCAAAGGTAGCGCTAGAGGTCACAACCAGATGCCAAAGTTTCAGCCGAGACGGAAAGACGACGGAAATTATTTTAATCCTAATATAAACAAAGCCGATAGTATTGGCATCAGCTTGCATGAGCTCGACATTTCGCGAAATACTGCATGAGGAGGCTAATGTCATGTTCAGTTTTACGTGGACTTGTTTGGGCCCTCACTTGACAGGTCAAGAACGAAGTGGAAGCTCCTCCCACCCCTTTCCACATTAGCGGAGCGAACGGTGAAAAGGAGGTCGCCTCCTCTCCACCGTTCGCTCCGCTAATGTGGAAAGGGGTGGAGGAGCTTCCACTTCATTCTTGGCCTGTCACCGACTATAGGTGCTTTATCAAGTGTGCGCTGTAGCATTTTATTAGGCTTCCATATGTCATCGCGAGATTGCTATATACTGCACAACTTTGCAATATGGACATCTACCTTTGCTAGTGTTGCGAACACGGCATTTCACAAGGAAACTGAAGTGCTTAAATAACGTGGCTTGCACGTGACATCATCGCCTTGTCACAGCACTATATACTGGTGGTCATTGCGATTTGTTCTTGCTGAGGAAATCGAATTCTGTGAGGCAAAATGCACACTGAGGAAGGTTCGCGCCCAGTATCAAGCCATGTGTTTGATACAAATTACTCTTGCTTGTTCCCCCCCCCCCCCCCTTTACATTTTTCGTTGCTCCTCCAGAGAATACTCTTCATTTCTGAGGGGCTCCCTCCTCCGTTTAGGGTGTTAATTGGCCAGTTATATTTGTGTCACTCTTTCACAGTATAGAGCATATAGAGAAGCTGCCAACGTTTAGCTGTCCCTCTGAGGCCGTAAACTCTTATAGTTATATGAAACGTCGGATTAATAACTCACATTTAGATGCTTCTATCCTCGGGGGCAACTTTCTGAGGCAGTTCAGCGACAACTAAAACATGCTTGGGTACCCTAGTGATGTGCAGTGGCGTCACGAGGGGGGGCGGGGGGAGGGCGGACCGCCCCGGGTGCAGGGCTCAGGGGGGTGTCGCGGCGGGCCACGACAGCGGGGGGGGGGGGGGGGGGGAAGTCGCGGCGGGCCACGCGAAAGCTGGGAGGAGGGGAGGGAGTCGCGGTGGGTCACGCGAGAAGGGGGGGGGGGGGGGGGTGTCGAGGCGGGCTACCGCCCCGGGTGCCGCTGACCCTCGTGACGCCACTGGTAATGTGTACATGTAAAATGGCCCGTGCAACGATTTTGTACGTAAATATCGCTAAAAACGAATTCCTGACCTGGATAACTTGCAAAAAACACTCATTATAGTTTCTCTCTCCGCGCAATGACAGACGCAGAATAAATAAAGGAAAGAAACAGCTTTCCCCTCCTCAACTCGCAACTAGAACAAGCGGCCACGTGACCTGACTCTAATTGTATACCGTTAGTGTTCATCATAGTGTTGCCCTGGGGATGGCAAAATACTCTAAAATGGATTTGAAAATACAAATACTGGGATAGCTGACAAAGACAGCTAAAATACTGATACTGAAATTCATCCGTACTAACGTATCGCATACATATCAGAAATGCACTTTGAAAAACAGAAAAGTATTTGGAAATACAAATACAGGAATTCTAATTTTGCTAGGGCATAGAACACTCACATACACTTTTCTTTAAAGAGTCTTTTGCGATGTAACCATTCCCGGCAAAAAATTACTATGTGAAAGAAAAAAAAGTGAAACGACCTTTTGTTACATATTTCATCTTTTTTTTTTAATATTGAAGCAATATTAAACAAGAGTAAACATACGACTTTGCTGCTGCAGTGGACTACATTTGATGAAAAGTAGATTTTTATAAAGCTTGTATGTCAGCTGCTGCCGATTTGGGCAAAGCAGCACGTTAGCGAAGAAGATTAAGCTTTCCGCAGGTTTCAACGAACACGGGTTCATATTAAAACGAACGAATAATGCATTCACAGTGGGAAAGTTTTAAAAACCATGCGAAAAATCGTTTTTATGCATACGAAGACTTCGCTTGGAGGTATTCGCCCCAGATAAGACCACCCACGCGAGTCCGGACTTATTTTTTGTTTTTTTTAATTTTTGTTATATGTTGCTCCTCAACACGTGTAGGGAACGTAATGAAAAAGTATTTTTAGAAAAACATATATACTTAAAGAGAAAAAATGGTTAGTACGCCAGAACGGCGTATTCGATGCTTGAAGTTTTTGTGTATGTCATGTTTGGTGGCACCCACTACGCAAAGTACAAATATCAGAAAACTCAGATATTTTTTATACTTATAATAGATTATAGGAACTATTGGGTGAAATATGTGCAGCATTGTAGAGGTCATATATTTCGCGTCAAAAATGCGCAAATGTGGCTCCTTTGAAGTTTTGTCGCGATTTCTGAGCCGTTATCCACAAAAATTGAATAGCTACAACATTAAAGTTTTTGTCATATATTCTTATTAAAACGTTCTTTCGAATGGTACATAAATCATTGCTTTATCTCGAATTTTGAAATGCAATTTTTATGTCGCTCCAAACTTGTTCTAAATTACAAAGTAAACAAATTTGAAAAGGCAATTAAAAAATAAAGACATCTTCGATTTTTTTGAAATCTATAGTAATAGCTCTCCACCATACTTTTGTGTATATATATGAAAAAACAAATATATGCATAGTTTTGTTTCTTTTCAAAGTTACAGACAGCAATGCAAAGTGTACCTTCCACGCCGGCATTTTCGCCCAATGCCACAGACGCGATGATCTTTTGCATTCCGTGTATTTTATGATAGATATATATTTTTGTGCTGTATTCGGGGATTGGGCTCAAGTTCAAGTAACTGTAAAACCTTTATTTTCGCGGCCCCTATTTTCGCGAATCCCATCACAGAGGACATAGTCGCGGCCACTAAATTTCGCGAATTCCAGAGACCTGCATTGAAATTCTTAAGGACCGAAATTTTCGCGTGCCTTCAAATTTCGCAAATTTTTCAATTCGCGATTTTCGCGAAAATTAAGGGCTCGCGAAAATTAAGGGTTTTACAGTATTCTACTAATTAAAACAACACCTGCATTGCTCTTCCTCTTTTATTAATTTAACCAATAAACTTGTTTTGCACTTTAAAAGTGAAAGTTCTAGGAGCTTTAGCTGAACTTTTCCCACAAGAAAGTGGGACTAAAACAATTGTAATTGCAACTACATCAGTTTATTTTTTTTACAGAAAGAAGTAGCAATTACAGCGGTGCAAATTATATGTGAATCTTTATACCTAAATTCGCGATGAAGTGGGAATGTTTGAGCCCAAACTTGTTACTATGCTATTCATGACGGTTGTACGATCGGCCGCCCAAGGTAAACCTGCGACTTCACTGGCAAACTTTCAGAAAGACGTCTGGTAAGATTAAAAAATATTTGTAATTATTGACCTCGATAAATTCGACATTAAAAAATATCGAGCAGAAGCCATACCTTTGGGAAGCGACTATCCACGTTAGTGCGGACAGGGCGTCTCGACGAGTGTCGGTGTTATGTCCGCTCGTCAGGTGTCCGGCATCTGACGAATTCGCGCAGCACTCACCTGCATATGCGGCGAAGTCATCACGAACTCAGTTGACACTTTCACAGCCCTGCGCACGCTCTCCACGTCGTGGCGAGGGGCTGTGAACGACTTCGTGTCACTCGGAACAGGTCGTGATGCGAAGCGGGGACGCGCCTTACGCTCAGACACTCGGAAGGATGTGATGCCGAACGGGCGTGACTTTCTGGCGTACTCAGCTGAACGCAAGCCGGTGACTCGAAGGGGTTGTGATCTTTACCGTGGACGCTGGACAGGCGCTCGTCGCATGTGAGCGCGCGCGCGACTCCGTGGCACGCGGAGCTCATGCCGCGCTCGTGAGGGTGAGCACGTGACCGCTGACATCGCCCGCGCCCCGAGTCGCGGTGTGAGCGGGAATGAGCCCGTGGGCTCGTGTACGCACTCGTGACGTGGCGGTGCAGGACCTCGTGACTCTGGGGGAACACTGACGCGATGGTGGAATGATCTAGAACTGAGTGTGTGATGTAGATGGGCGATTGAGTTCATGAACTAGGCGTCATGGACTCAGGTGGATGTAGCGCGTCTGCCTGCAACTTTGATCGAAGGGTCAACTTGCGTTCGGAGCCGCCGGACGCCGGTCTTCGTTGTGGTGGTCTGGTATCGACCCGGGGACGCAAGCGGTCAGGGGGCCAGTTTGCTAGATGGATGGACTGTGAGTAGGTACATAGACGAAAGGTGACCGTGACCGTGTCGAGTGACTGTGCGCGGTATGCGCGAAGCCGTAAATGGGGAGGGAGGTGTAGACAGACGAAGCGGCACCAGCGCCGGCTAGATGGGCGTCTGGGGGAGGTCCGTCTTTTGGCCCTCTGCATACCAGACTGACGAGTTCCGCGACCGCTCACCTGTGCTGCAATAATTCTAACGAGTGCTAGAAAATCGGTCAACTCCGCATGTGGCTACAAATAGGGAATGCACGAACTGGAGGATTTTGCCCGATCCTCTTCCGGAGAATCGACATCCAGATCTTACACACTGCGAAAATTTCTCTGCTGAACTTATCTGCTTTTTGCGTTTACTAATATAGTCACCACAGAATGCACTAACGACGCTTTAAGTCGTTACCATGGCTGAAGACGTTCTGTCAAGACGAAACTACACGGGACAGGCAACCACTTCGTTTGTTTATGACCGCAGTGCGCTGTTGTCTCGTCCTCACGATCACAAGACTCCGCGACCTCCCGAAAGCATGACAGAGGAGAGAGAAAGAAGGAAAGATAGTGCGTTATTAGATGTTCTATGAAGGAACGTACAGAGAAAGATCTAAGCATGTGGCAATCAGGTCCTCCGAAAAGAAAAGTACACCAGGAGAAAACAGGCGATAATTGCGTGTGCTCTGCGGCCCATGTCGTCTCTGTTCCCGAAGCCCCTCTTTAGATTCAACAAGGGGCCACCCCCGCCTTGTGAGGTTTTATTTCTGTCTGAGCTGCCGCATTTCTCATTTAGCGCTAATTAGGTTGGTGCCGCTAATATAGCGCGCGTCGCCTTTAGAATTCGCGGCATTTCGCTTTTGACCCCGGCTATGACTCCTGGGGAGTATATTGTCAAAACCCTATAATGTAAACATTTTTTTTAATTGCAAAAATAAATTATGCATTTTTAAACGCTCATTTTTTGCCCCCCAACTTTTCTTTTTCGTTGCGAAAATAAAAAAATTGTTTTGCCGAACGCTTATACTTAGCCAAACTGTTGCCTCGATAAATATTTTATGAAAATTTCAATGGGAAAATGGGACCTGTTTCTGCCCATTTTGGTAACTGGCGCCATTCACTCCATGTATTCCACACGTCCGTCGGTCACCATTTTCCCCTTGAAAATGTAAGAATATCGCGTATAACTTTTTAATAAGATAACGGTTAGTCCCGAGACTTTTGAATCTGGTTCAAACCACCAGCGCTACATTTGGGCGGAGAATGAGCGTTTATACTTCGTCTCACCCTACGATGGACTAAAGGCAAAAGCTACGGACCGCCAGATCCCATCACGAGCCACTTAGAAATTGCGTATTGCGCTTTGGTGCACGTATCAGTGCCCGCGTCTCGGATCACTGATGGGGATGGGCGGACACTGGTTCAAATCGAAGAGCACTGAGTGACTCAACAATTTTACATTGCAAAAAAGAGGCTGTTTGCGAGTGTCGAAGCTATAGAAATGATGCAGCGTTTTTGGGTTCGGAGCATTATTCGTTCACCCCTAATCAATGCTACGCATGTCATAATGTAGCGTGGAACGTGATTGGACCTGGCGGCCCGTGACTTTGGCCCTTAGTCCATCGTAGGATGAGACAACGTATAGAAACTTATACTTTATTTTTGCAATTAATTTTTTTTACATTATGTATTAGCTTTTTGTTTGACTGGACATTGGATGGATGTTATGACATTGAGGTCGGATTTTCAAGTGTTTTACTCAAGTTCACTGTAGGTGCTGCATTTTAACAGAATGAGATACCATGATACTGACTCCTGAAGTTACTTGAAGTGGGGTCCTTTAAATGCAATACTAAATACTGTCAATTTACTGACTATTATTTACTACAACTAGCCTGTTTCTTCACACAATATGGTAGGTTGTTAGCTTAAATTTACTGAATAAGTGCAAGTCTGCGAGCAAAAAGCAATCGCAGGATTGTCTTTTAAAGCTTAGTTTCAAGATGTTTGTAGCAACTTGATCAAAGCTATTGCTCAGAATCGTGTTCATATAAATATACTCACTGCACTGAAGAGAAGAAGATGCTCAGTTGCCACTCCTCAACAAATTAAAATGTGTAATGTGGGAAAACATGCATGTGACAATCCCCACTGAAGCTCATTTGCCCAAAGCTGTTAAAGTTTCTCTAAAAGTAGGTTATAGCTACTTCAGCTGAAATGTATTGAAGCTACAAATACAGTCACATTCCTACATATGTTTATAGTTACAACTAGTTACCCACAAGAAGTGACTCAAGTTATGTTGCCATTACTTTTAAAATATCCAGTTATATCCTGGTGTGCTGGAACTGCTAGACAGGATACTGGAAAAATTCCGTCTTGAATCTGCACTCTGCTCATGGTAGAGTCTGAGGCAGCTACAACACATACTGATGTTGAGATTACATAGATGTGAATTTGCGTACTTGTCAACATAATTTTGAAACAAAGATTACAACTCATTCCAAAAAATGTAACTAAAGTTAGTTGTAGTTAGTGAAATTTTATTTTAACTTTGAAACTATTTATTTACTGAAATATTCTGCTTAAACCATTAGCTACATTATAGCTTTCCATTTGTCCCATGCATACAGTTATCATCTGCAATAGGGCTTCTTGTAAGCGACAGGTAGTGTTGGTGAAGTCAGCATTTGATCACTGTTGCTCTAGTTAAGTTTCACTTAATGACTTTCCACCTGCAATTTAACTGAAAATTGCCGAAAATGAAATACTATGCGTTAGAGCCAGGTTAGCGCCTTCTTTCAGTTCGTAGCTTGTAGCACAATCAGGGGTGAGACAGGTGAAACAAGTTTTGGAGCAATTTTTGGAGCAGAAAAATCTGGATTTTGGAGCAGCTTAGGAGCACAAAATTCTCGTTTTGGAGCAGCAGTTTATGCATTCTGGAGCAACTTCGAAGCAGAAAAGTCTACAGTTTGGAGCAGATTAGGAGCAGAAAATGTTAGAGCAGCTTATCAGCAATTTAAATCATTAAAAATCTTATTTAAATCGCATGAATCTGATTTTCTTTTTTAATGGTTATTTTTTCCCACCCTGGTTCCAATAAGTCATCAGCGCCGATACGCACCAAGATAAAATATATAAAAAAAATAAAACGGAAAATGCAAACGCGACTCCAATGCGCATAGATGAGGACAAGAAACACAGGCTTGCTGCAAAGTTAGGTGGGCACCAGGTACCTCAAGCTTATACGAACTGGTGCCAAAGCGCAATTGTAGTACAAAACTTTTAAAGCGGTGATTCGATAGCATGAACAGAGAAGCACGGTTTACTACAGCCAGACATCGATCGGACGCTCGTAGAAAGCACGTGCAGATAGAAAAAAAACTCCCCACAAAAGTGAGTCACAAGGTAAATAGTGAATTGGTAGGAAAACTATGAGCAGCACATGCACGCCAAATACGGGTGTGACCGATTCATTCGATTGTTCACGCACTGGAAGCACGTGTGTGATAACCGAAAGTACTCACAGCGACGGCGCCGTCCATTTTGACGAGAAGATTACGGACACGAATGAACAATTACACAATGGAGGTGCTCAATGGCACTTTTAAGAAAAGGTTTACTCTCAAAACGAAAGAAATACTTAGGTTTGCTCATCTTTATAGCCTGTGCGTCGTACCTCCCGCGGCCAGACAGCAAGACCGCGTGACAGCGCACCGGTAGCATGCAGTCACAAATGACAGCGTAAAGTATGTAGGAAAATGGGGAAAATAGCACGTATCATAGGTATAGAAGGGTACTACAGCTGAAATCTTCGAATCCGGCGGTTGCTTGCGCCACCCTGTACCCGTGCCGTGTACTTTACTACGACGAGATTGAATGTTGCCAACCAAGCTCTCGTTTCCCGCTAAATCTAGCGTCGCCGCAAACTTTTTTTTAGTTTTTGAGTTACTTTTGGCGCAGTGTGGCGCAATTTCGACCGATTTCGCGTTTTTGGCGCAACTAGGCGCAGTAAATTGGGTTTGTATCAAAATGGCGCAATTGGCGCAGATGTCACACCCCTGCACAATGGATAGCCATGGGAACCGCTATCAACTGTAGTGCTCCACCACTACAGAACAATGCACGTCAAAAAAGCATCCCTTACAAAAAGAAAAGCTTGCCAGTAAGGATAACTTGCACACAGTGAGTAGCAGAGAGATTTTTTTAGCATTTGAATGAGCTGTGCAACTCGGGTTTCTTGTGGTATTAGGCGGAAACTTAAACAAATCAGCAATCAGAGTGCAAATTTTTGGAGGGTAAACATATACCGTAATATACCGGGCAAGTGCCCACTCAAAAATGAGAGATAATTGCAGAAAAATGAGGGCTGGGCACTTGTTCGGTCATCAATTTTACATATAAATGTACTGTGCATATTTTCTGAGATCTTACAAATATGGAAATGGGCGCTTATTGTGGAGTGGGCAGATGCGGGTATTCTACAGTAGGGAGAATGTACTCTGACAGAAAGTGATAAGAGGGCATATCTTAACAA
Organism: Ixodes ricinus; assembly: GCA_037355805.1. Classification (NCBI taxonomy): domain Eukaryota; kingdom Metazoa; phylum Arthropoda; class Arachnida; order Ixodida; family Ixodidae; genus Ixodes; species Ixodes ricinus. The sequence continues at coordinate 23,335 of JAZHYW010005408.1, forward strand.
ATCTCCAGCATCTATTTTCTGGAAAAGTGGTACAGCCAATTCCACTGTAAGGGCCCAGAGAGGAAGGTAGCCCTCCTTTTATAGTTTTACCTGGGCAAGTTCATCTTTCAGGTACTTCCACAAGAACGCAGTTTCCCATTCGCTCAACACCTCTGGCAAACTCCAACCAGATACTTTGGAGAACCACTGCAGGGTATCACAATCACTCCCTGCAGGAAAAGCTACTCAACTGCCATAAGCTAGAAAAGATCTATAGGTAGATCCTAGGGGAATGCATTAGCATGACCCTTGGGAAACGCCACACACGGCCCCTTTTGGAAACGTTAACGCTAACCACTTCACTTTTCTGTTTTGGCTTTTCTTTTGCCTCCTCTATTTCTTGCTTCCTCTTTTAGGCTTTGTAACGGGGTCAGTGTTAGCGCTTCCCAAAGGAGACGTGTGTGGTGTCTCCCAATGGTCATGCTAACGCATTTCCTAAGGTTCCACCAATAGGCCCTCCTTTAAATTTTTCCAGCTTCTGTCGCACACAGACCCACGTCAGCTTGTCGCTTCTTGCACTCAGCTTGTCGCTTCTTGCACCGCATTTCGGCCAGCTAAGCTAGGTGCTGCTTCCACTCCTGTCTCATACGTCCGCCTTGCACGCTCAGCAGCGGCATCCTCTGCCTGACGCTGCTTTCGCTGTTCACCGGTTTCCCGCACGTGCATTGACTTTTGCCCCGTGACGTCGCCTCCCTCTCGCCTTTGTCCTTCACTAATTTCCTCCTCTCTACACGGCACGCTTCCCTTTCCACTGTTTTGTCCACTGACGTACGGCATCAACTTTTCCCTGTCATGTGGGTACTAATGCTAACAGTAATTAAAGTACTAAACTGCAGATGTTACAACAAAAGTTTATATGTTGACTTCGGCATTGAAACACTAATAAAATAGTCACAAAGGCGAGACTTACGAAAATGCATTTATTTGCCCGTATGCTAGAGGCAAACCGATGACACCAATTGTAAACTAAGTCCATAATCCATTTGGAGCCTAGAAACAGCTGGGTGGTATAAGATGATGCTAATAAATAAGGATAGAAACAATACAACAGTGCTTTTACTATAACTAAAAATCCTTCATAACAAGTCTGGCATAACATCAGTGTAAATACTATATATGTGCAGATCTGTAAAATGCCTCCTAAAAGTTCACTTTAACTGTCATTCTACGCTCATTAAGCATGAGACACTTTTGCCTGCTCATTCTGTCAGAAATATGTTGAGATTGAAACATACCCAACTGTGCCCTCGGTGGCAAAAAAGGTACAAAAGACAAACAAAATATGCTGTCTAACACCTACTCTCGATGGACTAGCCACTGTTTCCCGGTTTCTGTGAAGCCGTTTTCAGGACCTATGACGGCTACGCTGGACGTACAGGATTCGCCTCACGCTCCTGGAAAAGAAAAAAAGAAAAGAAGACATGAAGGAAGGCACTTGTGGACCAGAGAAATGTCTTTCTCTTCCTTCCTTCATCGACCTCTATTTCTTCCATAGTGTAGCCTTCTTTGGCATCTGAACTAAACAATACAACTTTTAGACCTGTGCCAAGAATGCAGTCTTCGTTTGTCGACGAATTCCAGTGCACTGAATTGTTCTTGCTTATTAAAAGACTGATACATAAACACCATGGCTTACCTTCTGATGGCATCGATGACTTGGTCTTTGGTGCTGCTGAAGAGCTGTTGCCTGTGCTGCTGCTTCATCTGATCGGTGATTCCGTGCAGGAAGGTTCCTAAGCCACGGGAGCCTGGGGCAATTGGACTGTCCACCTGCAGGGGCACTTGCACACTTACAAACAGTAATTATACAATTCTAAGAGTCCATCTTTTTATAGACAGGGTGGCACGCAAAGAACGACCCTGTTTGGGGAGGACCTTACAGTTGAGGGATGTTTAGCTTACGGTGACGTAAAATCTGTTCTCTTGTTTAGTCTCATACAGCAAGAAAAAGCAGATGCTGAGAATCACATAAATACTGTGATTAACAAAAAGAAAACGGCATCAGCAACGGCATTCTTGAGTTGGTAAGGTTGAATTCTTTCTCACTGCTTGCCCTGTCAGTATTAGTTATATCACTGAGTCTCGGTAATTTGGTCACTTTATTTTAATTTTTGGTTAGTTTGAAACATGGATGCGGTTCCACGAGTTGCACATGCACGCATAGGGAAAAAAATGCATCTGTGTTCCGGAAGTCCGGTAATGAAAAAGCCTCGCAATTATGCTGACCACGCCTAAAATGCAACTATGCCTAGTTTATCACTTATCTGCTCTTTACATGGTTACAGTGGCCTGGTCGGAAATGCTGTGAACAGAGCAAACTAGCGGTGCTAAGCGGACAGGTCAACCAAGCCAAGCATGGCAGCATGTATGCGCCTTGGCAGCATTCCTTCAGAAGTTTATGAAAGCAATCAATAGCAGGCCACATAGTCACGTGGCACATATGGCCAACAAAATTGGGCTTAAGCAATTGCCCAGCCCTTGGGGATGTTTTGTAATCAAATACATTGATGTCAACAAACGTGCCACAGCCTGTGGTCTGCCTTGAGACAGCAAAATGGTGCAAGTGTAAGGCCAAAAAACCACTACATCGCTTTTCATGCCAAATTCCGCTGACATGGAAACTGCCCTGAGCATCGCAGAGCACCTTTTCTTCGGAGAAGAAAACACCAAAGCTCCCTAAAAGGATTCACAATTTGAGAAGCCAGTTACTATGGCACATGTCCTTCAGCGGAAGCTAACAAAGGTGAACAGCCTGTTCACCCAAGTGAGTACTGAATAAAATAAACTCAGGGTCTGAGTGCATTTGATTCAGATTACACTGCCCCCACAAGCTACGAACGATTGAGAGTCATATCTAATTACCCATGAAAAAGCTGAGAGAAAAGCTTGTAAAAGCTTTCAACATCAAACATTCTTTGGCCAGGTGTTCCGACATTTCGTGAAACCCAGATAAAAGCAGGGCCACGAGGCTTGACACTGATTGGTGTAGGGGTGGGAGAGGAGAAGCAAGGTGCTCGACGCTGACTGGTCGACGGGGAGGTCACGGGACCAGAGGGGTAGGCGAGGAGGAGCTCGACCACCTGTGCGCACTAAGGGAGAGGAGCTCGCGAGTACGGAAGGCACTGGAAGATTTTCAGGTTTATCCGCCCGATTGAGCGGTAGTATCGCTTCATTCTAGGAACAACTATCAAGTGTACACAGGGCATATATTAAACTATCTGATGAAGAGCACCATGAACATAGTCGTCTGGCGTCTGGAAACTCAGAGTATTGTTAAACATCTGTGACGCTAGAATGTATCATGTATGCAACGCAATTACCTAGCAATATGCCATAAATTTTTTGTGTTAAGGGGAGTCGCCTTCGATTTATTTGCAGCCTTTTCCTCATAGATGACACAGAATATTTCCGGAACAGGCGAGTTGCATTCTCACAGCTGCGCATGCAGGTCGGGCACTCGGGGTAGGCGATCGGGCCACGGGCTGTTCACCGCCGATGTAGGCGAGCTAGATTTTGTTTGCCCGTCGTCTGCCACTGCTGCCTACGGCCATTGGCCGCCCGCGGGAGCACGAGCAATATATAATAGTCAAAGAAATGGCTGTGATTTCCGACTGGCTCTGAAGTTGGAACCAGTTTCAAACAATTCAAACTTGTAATGTAAACACCCTATTTGCCGATGTTGTCGAGCATTGGTAGTGCGCACTCAAGTTTTCAGCTTTTGCAAATGTGTCAATTGTGTGCAGATGAAGTTACTCACGCAACTGACGTTTTGACATCATGTATTGGGTTTCGTGGCGTCGCTTGTTTCGTCGCATGGAATATGGTTTCCGACGAATACGCTGAGGCGTGTTGTAATAAATGTTTGCAGCGCGAATTCGCCGTTAATTTTTGCTCCACTGAGTTCAGCCGTTATATGCGAGCCTGTAATGAGTAGCGTCAGAGTTTGCACGAGTCACGCTTGCAGGTAGAAAGAGCTTCTGACCGTGGTGCCATTCTCAGCGCTTGTTCATACGGCGCATGCTTTGCTCGCTTTCAGAGTCGACAAACACGTATGTGTCGAGCTGTGAAGATCGCATGCTGAACAGTGCATTAAGCGAGTGCGTTGCTCAGTTTTTGAAACAACGAAAAATCATAACAGTCTGGGCTACAGTTTCGTAAACAGTAGAAGCGGTGCATTATAGCATTCCTCAGCATCTGCTCACCAATGCTAATAAAGCGTTAAAAAACCAGAAAAAAAAAACATAGTGCATCCCATCTAGCATTTTATTAAAACGCTAAAAATAATTTCCTCTCGGTTTCTTTAAGGACACTACCCAAGAGGGTCAACTTTGGAACCTATGGCTTAATATGGATGAAATTTACTGTATATACTGGCAGCTTGAAGGCAAAATGCACTGCAAAGTTTCATCTGTGTACATGAATTGTAAAATAAATTATAGTCGTTTTTATCAGGAACACATCAACTTTGTTTAGGAAAACTATCGTTAGGAATCTAATGTAATACCCAACATTTTTCTACTCCAGATCTGCAGCAGAATGCCTGGAGAGTGCAACTGTGAAAACAATATTTCAAAAAAGTAATTTATTTTATGCTAACATTGCAGTGAAAAATCTAATAAAGTTTTTGCCTTTTATGTCGTCGACAAAATCTTAACATAATTTACAAAAGACATCCACAAAGTCAAAAAACAATTCCACAGTTGCATTGCCCATAAAACTCCAGTTAGGAAAAACAATGATTGAGTCTTTCCTCTTGTCCCATTAACAAACGATAGTTTTCCTAAAGTGAAATTTATGCCAAAAAGTGGAACGGAGAAAAATGCATTCGAAGTGCTCCAACCCCTACCTTTTCTTTAGCATCGGTGGACCGAAAATAATTTATAAAAAATTAACTATGCAGTGTAAACTAATGAAACTTTCTGGGAATATTCTCTAGATCTTGGTGGATGTAAATATGGCATTTTTCAAAATTGACTTTTTTTCCAGAAATTGTTTTTTTCGTGTAGTGTCCCCCCTTAATTATTTTTATTTCACATTCGTTGTTCGCCTGCAACACAAGCAAATGTGCTGAGGCGTGGGACATTGCTGAAGAAATGAAGAGTTTGTGTGTACAGGTTTGGGCGGTGCACAAAGCTACACGACTGCACGGGAGCTTGTAACGTTGGGCGTGATATTCAAGGAAAGTTGTGCTTCATTTGTACCAAGCAAATGATGCACGGCACGTGCCGTAGCTTAACAAACGGCGTGGACAAGATTGGGTCTCTGCCTGGTAACTGCAAGATTTTCTTGCCGTCTAGAGAAGGGGTTTGAATAAACCCACCTAAAATAATCAAAGGCTGTGCATTCGAATTTTGATACTATCATTAAAGTTGATCGAGTGCAGATACAAATAGAACACGAGCGCAGGCGCCAACGTTCGGCTGGAAGTCGTGTCCAGCCAACGCGTCAGGCTTGAACCCAACCTCGCGGAACTGCGGTGAGGTCAGTGCTCCTCGGAGAAGGCAAAGTCACTCGTCCCTGAGGACCGTAGCCAAAGGTACCGGGAGTACTGCCACAAGCACCTGCCATCACTCGCTCCCCGGAAACGACGACGCAGTAATGGCGGCGGTTTCGGTATCTCATAGTTGCTTGACTGACTTTCGTAAAGGGTCTATTAGTGAGTTGGCTCCATTTGGGTGTGATGACGTACCGTTGAAGAAGACTAATGTGTTCACAGGCTTCTCAGAGACGACGCATATATAAGGTAGTGATGCCGTGACAACGCGCAATGCCTCAACGCCGCACGCCTCCCTTTCACTTTCAAAACCAATGAAGCGAGCAACGGCAGCGAGCTAACCAAGCAGAATGACCAAGGGCTACAATCCAACTTGCTTTCTATATCCTTTCAAAAAAGTGAAGAGTAAATGTGTACAGATTTGTGCCGCACTCAAGCTGAACAATTGCACAGACTCGGAAAGCTTTGTCCATAGACTCTTATTATTTGGGACTATGCATCGGCTTTATAGCCACAGAAGTGGTGTCAAGCAAACAGCCTGCGGCATGTGCCGTTTGCTTGACAATGGATGCGGCCGAGATCAGCTTTGCCAGAAACTGCAATATTTCATTGCTGTCTAACCTAAAGTAACTGGATCCTGGGAAAGTAGCACCAAGCTCCTAGTATGGTTGCCATTTTGTTTTATAAAATGAGCAATTTTTCCTTGACCTCTTGATTCTTGGTGAACCGACCTGAATTCGCTGGTGATGGGTAGCTTGACACAGACATTTCTTGTATACTGCGATTTTGCTATCCACACACCGGCAAAACAAGCATTCATATTCGTACCGCCACCATATGCAGTATCGGAGCTTGGCGGCATTGAAAAATAATTTTTTAGTCTTGAAATACAAAAGAACAATATCATCATAACAAATCGGTGGAGATGGGCATGATTGATAAGTTCATTGCATACACAGTGTCAAAGACATTTATGTTGGCAAGGAATGCCTTCAGTACGATTATGCTCCATGGCGGTCTTCGTGCGACTGGTTTTGAATGACCCTCTCGAAGCTTCGAAGATATGAAGGGGCCGAAATGGCGATCGCCATGGCAACGGACACCGATCAGCCAGTCACCTTGCGAGGTTTTGGTCGTCTGTATATTAGTATCTGTTTGTGTCCAACTAGCAGGCAGGGAAGGCAATGGCACTACCGTACTTTCCCAGGATCCAGTGACATTTGTCTAGCCTGGGGAATGGTTTTGAGCTGATGCATGTAGGACAGGATGCCACAGCAACGCTCCATGCCTTGTTAGCACTGCCGCGTGCCTTCCTTTCACTTTCAGGAGTCACAGCCAATTCAGCACCATGTTACCTAGGGCTTCGGGAATCGCAAGGCAAACCCAGACATGCAGTCACATCCCCTCAATGCTGGACTGACTCTGATGGCTTGTAGCGTCCGAATGATTCATTGCAGCTATTCAGTGGCATCTTTTCTTTTTATACATTTGCTGATTACACAGACTTTTGCCTCTTTCGACAACTGTGCATAGCCGCCGCCATAATATATATGTTCCGCTTTCCTCTTATCTCTATAACTTCTCTTTATCATTACCAGAACACATCATGTGATTGCAATTTTAGATTCTACTGTGCACTTCTATCCAGCATTGGCCTTTGTGAAGGCTCGTCAACGACCGTTTCAGTAGCTCGGTGAGACAAGATAAAGTCAGAAATGGCGGCTGTAATCGCGCACTTGTATAAAGCATCTATGTACTCAAGGCTCTATTTCGCTATAAGTGCAAGCGAAGCCGAAGGCACGAGCGCAATGGTTCTGTGAGCTGCACTGACGTCACACCAGCTGCCATTTGGCCATGCCGCTGGGCATGTATTTCTGCAGTGTAAACTGTGTACTACTGCATTTTTTTTCCCCAGGAATAAGTAGAATGCACACTGGCATAGTGCAGGGACTTTACGTGCAAGCCATGTATAACTCAGTCGAACTTGCTTCTTCTTGTCTTTCGAGCTATGCGACGCCCTAGAGCAGGGGCGCACAACATACGGCCCGCGGGCCGCATGCGGCTTGTGCGCGCTTTCTAGCGGCCCGTGGCCCGGATCAGCGCAGAAAATTGCTTACTATGCCATTTAATCCACCGAGCGTCCCGCTCCGCTTGGAAAGCAGCAGTAAAGACCTCTGACCGACTTTTCTCAGTATTCGGCGAAGGATCTATGATCTCTCAGTTCAAATTTTTCCTCTCCACTAGTACCGCTGACAACAATAAAACAGCATGTGCAGGCGTCCCTGTCCATGGTGTGGTTCTGTCTCAACATGTCCGTACACGGAATGCGAAAACGTCTTGCTCTCTCTAAAGAGATCCCCTTCCCTCCTTTATCACGGAGGCTATCGACCCTCTGCCTTCTTGTTGGGATAGTTAAGGGTTGCATCGTCGGATCAGAGGACTCCGATCCGACGATGCAACTGGAGCTCATCGACCTCCAGTGTCCTCCAGTGCGGAAGACTATGCATCGCGAAAAGTCAGCTGCATGAGTTCTACAAAAACCTGGACGAGAACAAGTACGGAAACCTGGTGGACCGCACCTTGAAAACTGCTGTCACTTTTCGGGAGCGCGTATACGTCTTCTGGGCAGACCTTCTCACTGATGACTCTCAACAAGGACCGCCTTCGATCTGCCGTGACGGACATGACATTGCGAGATGCGCTAAAGACGGCAACGAGTGCGGCGATGACACATGATATTGCAAGCCTGACTGCAGCCCGAATGTGCAACACGTTGCACTGGGTGCGACCCGCACAGTTTTTCAATAAACGCATTTTTGGCCCGCCCAAGTTTTTAGTTGTGCACCCCTGCCCTAGAGTGAAAGAGCTGAGTTGGATTCACAGTTGTCACGGGATAATCATCAACGCCCACCTTGGTTCTCACATGTACCGAATGTGAAAAACATGGCATTCAACACAGATAGATAATTAAATGTAAGATGGTCTCAGCTTTCACGTTGATGATATGCCACACCGCATTTGTTTTTTTGTTTTTTTCATACATAAGATGGTTTAGAAAATGACTGTGATGTAAAGACGATCTACTAATATTATTTACTTGTACACAAAGATTTTTACCCTGGATGGCATGCTAGGCTGGGCAGCAAGGCTAAAACCCATACACAATTGTACCTGCCAGCCCTCCAAAAAGCCAGGAAGCCAGGTAAGCCAAACCAGCGCTGTGAGCTAAGTCCCAATATAAAATTCACGCTTCACATTTCTTACAAGTACCGACAACCACTGTTGGCAAACGCGAGCGACACATACCACGTAAGCAAAAGCAAGAGCTGCACCGCGGTCTCCTTTCAGAGGCCGCTCCATAGCCACTCATTTTTGTGCTGCGCCGCCATTTGCTTCCAAGTGTCGCACGAGGCACGGGCTCGTGCATTGGCGCATTTGATGATTTTATGCTGCTGGCAAGACAAACACATCAAGGGGCTTTACTAAGGGCGTGTGACTCTTCGGTATGATCTAGGAGCTCGCGGAGTGCAAGGTCACGTGGCACGATCTTACCGCTGGATTGACTGCATGGGTCGTGGCGCCAGCCGTGGTCACTCTAAAATTGAAAGCAAAGCCCGTCGCACGGCGGCGAGACACAGCACGTTGCCATTGTATCACTATGTCATACATGCGTCGCCTCTCATTGGTCCTAATTTTTGTGTGGTGCCGCAGACGGAAATCTCGCACAGATCATTCCCCAGCAAAATGGCAAAACTGATCTCGGCGGTGTCAAACATAGGACTCGTGCCTCGATTCACCGCCCGTGCAAGCTCGTGAAAACGGCAATAACAACAAATGCTCTGGCTCGGGACCTTTGGTGCTGGTGTCGCCATCTCGTTGAACACATTGAAAGTAAATCCAGCGAAAACTGCCTTGTCAAATTTATTTACACAAATATGCAAATGTCAAGACATTTAGGTTTCTCATCAGGGTTTTAATATTAAGAGAGGAGACACCTCTAGTACGTACTACCATTCGTTCTGTCGGTTTTGTCATCTAAGTAATTTTAATTTAAAAACTGCCTCAAAAGGTGCTCAAAACAGTTGAAATGGTCATATTTCTGGATTTCATTAAAAATCTCCAGCGCTCTCGCAGAAAAATCTAAAAGTCATACAACTTTCATTACATCTTCATATTGAACCTCAAAAATAATCAATACTCTGGTGCATTCCGGAAACTCAGGTTTATGTAGCGAAATTTGTCCATTGATTGACAAGCGGGTGAATCCTCCTTAAACTAAAAGAAAAAACCCCAAAAAATATTTTTCCTTTAGTTTTTTTTTTTATTGTTGAAAAAAAAATCTAGGTTCATGTTTGTGTTTATTTTTGATGATTGAGATCAAGCAACCTTTCTGCACCTGAGTTTTTAATATCATACTTCGCTGTAGTTCTTTTCTGATCTTTTGTGACACATGGCAGGAAGTTTTGTAAGGAGCATGCAGTAAGCGGCACAAACCCTCAGAAATTGTGATTTGAGACAAGGACAACCAGATGCACTTAGGTATTTGCACTTCCCAGCGATGCAGCTACATTCTCACGGACTCCAAGCAAACAACTCCCAAAGGCATTGCAACAGGGATTGTTTCAACGTGACATGTTTGTCCAGCTTTTCCTGCCAGATCGACATACTGACTAGAGCAAAAGGTACAAAACTAGCAAAAAATAATTCATGCCTAGATGTTGGAGCCGGACTGTCACCAACAGAGCAAGTTTGTAATAGTTTCTTAAATACATCTGGGGGATATGCATTTATATGCAGCAAACTGTTTGGTCTCCACAGATACCCGATTCATCTTGAAACAAGAGGAATCTGTTTTGTCTACTTCATCAAGACTAGCATCATGTCCCAAACTTGCTCCAAAAGCCAGGCCTGTAGGAACAGCAGCGATGTGAGATTCATTGTTTGCATTTCGACTTGCAAACATGGCAGGTGAAACAGGCACTTTCTTTGAGCAGCAGCACCCCACACTCACAGGAATGTGCAAAGAGTTGGCGGACTTTGCAGAATGCCTGATGAGAACAAGGAACAAAATGCTTGCCTTTGCAAAGCAGGACAGTTTGGCCTCTTCAAGATCCTTTTCCGTGAACTCGCCCCTCTCCAGCCAGGACACAGAGTCGGAAAAGGTGCCCAGTGTTCTTTCCAGGTTGGGATCCCTGTGCCCCACCATACCAGACGCAAGTTGTACATGTGTCGTGACACCGTAAGAACTTGAAGCGGGTTCGGTGCCTGCTTGCATTTTACTCGTAAATGACAGCAATGAGCACCAAATCTGAGCACATTAGCTCGTGCTGCATGAACGCACGTCAAGGTCCGTTCACACTCTTGCAACCGAGTTCGACCGAGAGAGACCAAACCGGTTTTAAGCCTCTTGCGATCTCTTAGGACCAGCTCCGCTGCAGCCGAGCTGGTCCTAAGAGATCGCAAGAGGCTTAAAAACCGGTTTAGTCTCTCTCGGTCGAACTCGGTCGCAAGAGTGTGAACAGGCCTTTACAGTATGCTACAATTAGTTTTGATAATAGCCTTTTCGTCATGCTGAAGAAATGCAGGAAGCTGTACTATCAAACATTTGGGCCAACTTGGCTGTACACTCTTCAACACATCTGATGGGGTAACTTTGAACTATATTCAATATCATAGCAAAAAAGACAACACTACAAGTAAATTCCACTCCAAAACGAAGACTGCAAATCACCTGTACGAGTAGAAGCTGAAGCATCCGCCAGGACGAACGACGGCTCCTGCTCCATACGCACCACCTTTCTCTCTGCAAACAGCCATATGATGGACTGGATATAATACTTGCTTAATCAAATATATACATGTAGTAAAGCAATGCCAATGTGACCTAACCAGAAAGGCTGGGGAAGTTTGGCTGCAGAACTCTAGAACTCTGTACAGGAAGAATCTCTTCAGACTAATCCTATTCACCGACACAAAGAAGCAGCAGTGTCTTGTGTGCCAAAATATCTTTAGCTGAACACAGGCTGGCTGCTGCCTTTTGTTAGTACCAGGCGTGATCAAATGAAACTAGTTTGTGCCACGTAACGTAGGCCAACACACGAGGAGCCAAATGACCTTTTGATTATTGTAATAAAAAGAGACCAAAGTACAAGCGGGCAAGCGTTCATTCTTCTTGCATGTCTGGCTTTTGTTTGACACCAGTGAACACATGGCCGGTGTGACTAGGAATCCATCCAAGGTTGGCCAGCAAGGGGTGATTCAGTTCTTAACAGCGGAAGTGTGTTGACCAGTCAACATTCATTGCAGAATATGGGCAATGTATAGTGACAAATGTGTGTCAAAGAACAGTAACTGATGGGATGCAAATTTTTCACAAAGGACATGAAGAAGTGAAAGATCTCCCGTGGCTGGGGTAGGTGTCCGGCTGTGGAAGGCGAATGGTATCCACCACTTCCCATGCAGTTGGGTGTGTGCCTGTAAGCGTACAGCAACTTCTTCCAAGAAACCCTGGTGCATTCTCGCTTCTTCATGTATTGCTCCGCTTAATTCTGCCCTACCTGGTGATGTACCTTTACGGACGTATTAACAGAGGTGCCCGAAATGAATTTCATTTGACCACGGCCTATAGATACACCAGCCATAATCATTTAATATTGTAATCCAGTCTTCCCGCTAAAACTTGTAGCTAACCAGAAGAGCACAGAAAGGGGTTAGCACTGCACTGTTATTGAATGCTGATTTCTTTCATGCAACGAGTGACTCCAAATAATTAAAATGTGCCATCGTCACCACTCTGTGACATCTGTGATGTCACAGGGTTGTGACGATGCACGCTCTGTTAAACATCTGTGATGCACGTCTATGCAGTTTCACCAAAAAAAGCCGTATCTTAGCGTCCTTGGAGTTAGCTTGGTTATTCAGATTGTAGAACTCACCTCACTTCCCGCAAAAGGTACTTGTGCGACAGCAATTGGGATGCAATCGAAAGGCTAGAAAAAACAAATCTCTTATGAACTGAATGCTGTGCAACATTCTTCTGATAAAATATATTTAAGAGCAGCAGGCAGTATTCAAAAGCCACTTTTTGTTCAAGGATATGCCATATTATTTAGAAGGCTTTATCAAGGTTCTCATTTCCAGCAAAGGAAATTCAAGGGGCAAGGAAATGACATGCCCACTACGTACACACAAAATAAAAAAAATTATAGATGAACAGGAAAGTGTGCTATGGACAGTTCGTTTTAAGCTAGAACTGGGTAACCGTGAGCTGCCCTGACTGGTTAGCTGAAATACATGAATTACAGAAGAAAGGTGCCATTCATTCTTGTCAAGCTCATTTCAGGATAGACACATCAATCTAAAGTAAAACTCCCAAACACTTCTGCAGGCAACAATTACTTTCCCAGCTTTCAGGGTGTGCCTGTGCTTTACCTGAGGCTATACAAGTTTCTTCTACTTTGATGTTTCCTTTTCTTTCTGCTTAGGTTGTAAATCAAATTTATTGATATAGGAGAGTATTGCTGCTGGGGTTGAATCAATAGTTATGGGTATCTCACATGCTTAAGCACAAACCTAACCAATATTTCACAGGTTATGCTCTTCAACAGCACAAGGCACAAGCAGGTTATAAAATGTACCTCAAGTAGGGGTTGTGTGAATATTTAAAAAGTAATTTCAAATAATACACTACTTGGCATTCGCTTCGAGATGAACTTTAATATTCCTACTTGCTTAAGTGCTAACTCGGCGGGTTATCCCTGTTGAGTGCACCTCCCCAGCGAGCACCTGCACACTGCGGCGAAGCAATACACGTGAAGCTCCTGGGCTCCGAGGGTATTGCTTCCGCCGCAGCACAGGTGCTCGGTGAGAAATGCACTCAACGGGGCTAACCCACCGTGATCATGCAAGAGTAGTACTAGTATATGTTAGCTGACATAACCCGAGACAAGGAAGAAAAAAAGTCACAGCATATCCATACTTTTGTGAATGATGATGAGTGGGCGAAGCTCCGGAGTGAATCGCCGGTAAACCAGCGATTCTTCCGTTAATTCGCCCACTCATCGCCATGTAAAGACGAGAAACACTGTGTGTGTGTGTATACAAATGCTTTATCCTACAGAGACTGACGACGCGATTCGGCTTCCCGCTCGCACGGCCGGATCTTGGCGGCGCCGACGCGCAGCTCAAACGTACAAGCCGTCTCCTCGCTCTCGCACGGCTGATTCTGTCTGCGAGCGCGCGCGGCCGCCGCCTTGCGCGCTTCCGCTCCGCAGCCTTGTCTACCGCCTCCATCCAGCTAAACTACGAGCAGCGCCGTGAGCGAGTGCCTTCTATGGCATGCGCTAAGCGCCATCTGTCATCTCTACATAAAGTTAACTCCGGAAACACGCCATCTCTTGAGCCATTCATAAACTTAAACCTCGAAGTGGCTACATACCCACAACTAGGAGGGACAGACCCACGCCTTAAGGAGCTTCGCCCTAAAAAGAAGTAACATAACCCTTCCTTTACATGTCCTCCTTTTTGTCCCTTGTTTGGGTTAAAGGGTAACTGCAAAGAAAAAAGTGTTTTTTTAAACAGCCTAATTGGGACAAGCATGTCACAAAACAAATCTTCCCGACAAAAAACAAATTTTTTCTAGCAATATTTACGCCACAGGACGTAATTTAGTCGGAGTCCCAACCTCTCCCCGCATTTGAAACTCCCGCTCTTTCGACGCCCGCGGAATGGCGTGGTATACGTCACTCCGTGACGTATAGCAGCTACTCTGTGACGTATAATAGCAACTTTGTGGCGCGCGATTCAAAACGGGTGAAATAGATCGCAAACTAAAATCGGTCCTGCGCAATAAATAATGCTGTAAAAAATTTTGTTTTTTGTCGGAAAAATTGTTTTGTGACATGCTTGTCCTAACTAGGCTGTTTAAAAATAGCACTTTTTTTTCTTTGCAGTTACCCTTTAAGGTATGTTAACTTTTCACTAGCTCGCCTTGCACGCTTACTTTTTTTCAGTATACGTTAGGCAGCAATGTCTTGACAACCCACATTCATCATTCGTGCTTGTTTCTTTATTGTTATCATATTTGAAATTGAAGAAGAATATTTGCACACAGCAAGAGCAGATTTATAAACTCCTTGATTAGAATAGCTACGAAAAACATTTGGTGTCTACATGCCACAGTTCATAACTAGTATTGTTATATTAAAATTAATTGAGCTTAGAAGTGGACTGTGAAGGTTGGGAACCCTCACGAGGTTAGCTGAACTTCTAAGTTAGGCACGGTGAATGTTAGTGAAAGGCTTGGAGAAACTCTCCGATGTTCGATTAGAAAATATTTAGCCGAAACTGCTATCTGTTTTCAACTCAAAATCCACTACTATTTGCACAAGCCTAATCCTCAAGTGGTTTCTGCTACCCTAGACACCTATGTGGCACACACAAGGCACACCCAGAGATGTGCAGGGAGTACACTGGCAAACGGTGAAAAGAACTTCAAAATAACCCGAGGACAAGAAGGCGAGAAATACCTTGAATAATCCGGATGCGCATAGGGCACGGCGTTGAAGCTTCTGGCACAGTAGTTGACAGAGAATGGAAACACAAAATGGATTTTGCGGTCTTTGGCATAAAAGTCCGACTCCTGAACAAAACGAAAACGAGTGAAAAGTGAGACAATGTGCATTAAAATCGGCATGCAAGTATCATTATGTGCTGACAGTCTTAATCAAGGCTGTAAATTAATATAAAAGTGTCTAAGCTAATGTAGTTAGTTTCAGTTTCACTAAGTAGTACTTTCTGAATTATAATAAACTTTATATATGTAACCGTAATGGCAAGTTAATGATACAGACAAACTCTAACTCAGTTCAATTAATTACTTGTTGGAATTATGTTAATATATACACATACAGTAATCCCTTGTTATAGAAGTTTAACGTGGTCCCGACCGAAATGCACACATTTTTTACTGGATTATTCTAGGTGTATCGAGGCGGCAACCAGACTTATTAAGAAGGTCATGGTGCCGGAAAGCACGTAAGTCTATATGGGTGCACACTTGTGCACACCCGCTCGCACCCGTGGCAAACTGGGAAACGGCAAATAAGAAAATGGAGTAAACGGGTGACAGAGTGGCAGAGCGGCTGCTTTCTTCGATGCCGATGCTGCCGACATCGGGGACACGGGCAGGGAACAGTGAGCACAGCGGGAGCAGCGCCAATCTCCGACGCTTACTTCACGGCGCCCGACTCTCTGTCCGAAAGCACTCACGACGCTGCATGACCCCTGTCGCAATTGGGTCAAGGGGGCGATAGGCCAGGGTTCGTACAGGCTTCAAAGAAAAAAATTCAAGGGTTTTCAAGGACTTTTAAGGACCTGGAAAGATATTTTAAAGGACCCCTTCAATACTGTAAATGACTTAATTTTCGCAAATTGCCCATGATTCGTGAAAAGCAAGTACCGCGAACAATTTGGGCACAATATCAACACTTCGGAAGCTACATTCGAGTCGTAAAAATTAGAACCCGCGAATAATTCCCAATTTTCAGCTTTGGCACAGTTCGCGAAAATTCGAGCACGCGTAAATTAAGTCATTTAGAGCACTCTATCCACCAAATTTAGAACACTCTATCTACCACCTTGCACGCGCTGGTCAAGTCCGATGACTCTGCTGGGGTTGCGGGGACGGATCCCGCGGGGACTGATCGGTCACTGAAGCACGGAGTCACATAGTTCTTCATGGAGCTACCTGCTGCCTTCTTCATGTTCCCACTGTGCTTCGCACTTTTCATGTGGTTTTTTAGTGCGGACTCGCCCATTGACGAGACGTCAAACGTCTTCCCGCAAGGTCTGGATTTTGCCCGATTCATGCTCCCTGGGTCCGGCGCAACCCAGTGTCTGTAGTCGTCATGACCCAACCACGACCGCTGGAAGTTGCACTTTCCAGGCATCGCACGCAGCTTAAACAACGTCCACCATGTGCTGCGTAAAGCAGACTCAAAACAAGGAAACCAGGGCTATAATAGCAAACACTACGCGAGTGAGCGACGGCGCAAGATCACAAGAAGCGGACGGGCGAGACCGGATCCGGAACCACCGGGACTGCTACCATTGTGGCCAGGCGCTTAACGTGTATCAACCAAATATGTCGAGTTGTATGCCATATAAGAAAATTCCCTCGTTTTAGTTTCAAATTTTTTTTTAACATACACGTAAAAATCATGATTCTACTTTATTATTATAAAAAAAATGTAGCACCACCGACTATCATAGGGAAATTCAAGGGTTTTCAAGCACCGCTACAAATTCCAGGACTTTCAAGGTCTGGAAAATGGCATTTTCAAATTCAAGGGTTTTCAAGGTTTTCAAGCACCCGTGCGAACCCTGGATAGAGCCCGGAGAAGATCATCCTTCGGGAGCCTTTGAAGCGTGCGCCTGCAGCGTACTACACGCACGGTGCATTGTACGGGAGATTAAGAGTGTTTACCGAAAGTCGTTAGATCTGCGAGGTTGAGAAAAGTGGCCGGCAGAAGTCCGAAAGAGCCAAAGAATTCGACATTCCGGCATCGGCTGTTTGAAACTGTCCACCATTTTGCAGAACAAGTAAGGCACTGGACGGGTAAGAGAAGTTTCTCTTGCAAGAGAAAGCGCGCCCGCGACCCGAAGATGAAAGATCGCCAACTGCTTTGCGACCGTCGGATTTCCTCTCACGAGCATGCTCGCTGAGCCGGAGCACGATTCACAGAGCTGCAACCATCTCTACAGGAGTGTGTGAAGGCATGTTGGCAAAGCCAACGAGGATAACTTAGATTCATTCGCGCTTGTAGATGCGGACGTTCCTGTTGTTGCTCCTGTCATGGATTCCAGGGTAAACACGAAGCGACGTTGGGTGAGGCACCTCGGGAAACGACGACGACGACTACAGCTGCTTCGAAACGAAGTGCAGTGCAGCGGCAGTGAC
This sequence comes from Ixodes ricinus, assembly GCA_037355805.1. Lineage (NCBI taxonomy): Eukaryota > Metazoa > Arthropoda > Arachnida > Ixodida > Ixodidae > Ixodes > Ixodes ricinus. The sequence continues at coordinate 40,827 of JAZHYW010005408.1, forward strand.
TGTGTTCTTGCGATGCCTGGAGCAGTTCGAGAACTGATGCACGGATGAAATTATCGGCAAACTCCACTTAATTATTTTTTTACTCGATAAAGCTGCCACAAGATGTTCATAACCAAGGTTTCTTTGATTAAATCTATGGTCAGAGTTTACCATTGTGTTCCTGTCCACCTTCAAGGTCGCTGCCACTGTTTTCTTGACTCTATCGCTTTGATTGAATTACCGCTTATATCTAATTTTTTTTCCGTCCCGCGTTATAATGAAGGATTACTGTAGGTATCTACATCTGTTTAGTCTCAAAATCAGTGCTGCGTTTTGTCACTGTCCCAAACACTGCTGTAAGCATAGTCCTGAATTAAAACAGAGCTATGCCAAATATTGTTCCTGCATTGCAAACTGAACCATTGATCAGCCGTCACAGCGCACCCCGATATCCTGGGATATTTTAAAGGGATACTTCAATGAAATATGAAATATACCCGTCGTGTTCAAAAATAGGTTGAATATGATCCACAATATCCGTAAATGACAATCGCACATTTGTATTTTGAGCCTGGTGGCTGTATTTTTTGTTATAAATGGCCCACTCTGGCAAGCGCTCGGAGAACAGCCAGTGAAGAGCGCGTGACATCCAACACAATCGTGATGTAGTTCGTCTCGGGACGAGCAAAGGTACGGCGAGGCTGACGTCGAGAGGATGGCCTAGCCATTCCAGCCACTGAAGCGGCAGCTTTTGTACAAATTTTGAGTGACGGGTTAATTTTCTATAATCTTGTAGAGGGACACTAGTGACTTCAGGGACAACACAAAAGGGATCTTCGAGAAGAGGGAGTTCCTCCTTCCCCTCTTTTCTCATGGTGGCCGGAGGCGAGACAGTTATCATTACTACCTGTCAAGGTTTCTGGACGGGCATTACAAACGAGGCGTTAGCGACAACCACCAGGTGCTCTTTGCTAATCGTTTAATTCCTTTTAAAATTCCTTTTCGTGACTTTTTTAACAAGATATTGGTGTGTTCAATGTGATACTGCTCCTTTGAACACATATAGACCAAAAAATGAGCGCTAAATTTCGTTGTAGTATCCCTTTAAATGCCATCAGAATGTAGTCAGTTTTTGTGAGTAACTGGAATTATAAATACATTTTTAAAATTGTATTTGTGATTTAGTTACATATCTACCTTGATTGTCTTTTATGAGTAACTTTTACTGCTCTAGCTTCAATGAGCAAGCATTCATTCTCGTTGGCAAAGAAACAACCTTAAAGGGCCCCTGAAGACAAAAAAAGTTTTTTAAAACAGTCTGGTTGGGACACGCATGCCAAAAAATAAATTTTACGGGAAAAAAAATTTTTTAGAGCAATATTGATTGCGTTAGACGCAATTTGGTCGGTAGTCACTTCCTTTCCACTTTTTCTCTCTCTCGGCATTTCGGGCACGTGGAGGAGAGGTACTCTCCGCTAGGGTGTCGTCGAACTTTTGTCGAACCAGATTTTTAGGTCGAACTTTCGGGGTTCGACTGGGTCGAACCGGTTCGACGAACCTTCGAACTTTTCACCAGATTCGACCGGTTCGACTTTGTGGACAGTGTGGCCAGACCTTGATACAAGCATGTCTAAGTTTGGAGAACTTTTTTTATAAAAATGGTTATTTTATTTTATAAACAGTTGCAATTAAAAGAAACCAATTCTAATCACTGAAGAAGTTAATAACTTATTTGTTTTTGTACTGTATTAACTGAAATAACCAATCAACGCTGCCCTTAATTCGTCCCTTAGCCATCACCATCCAATCCGAAGCCAACTGGCCAGCCTGTCGCGCATGCGCACACGAGTCGAACCTCAATACAAGGTTCGTCGAATTTTCCACTAAAAGTTCGAAAAAGTCGAACCTGGTCGAACTCGAACCTCAGCCGGTTCGCGACACCCCTACTCTCCGCCTCTTCGTAGTGGATCGGCTTGGCTGCTTGGCTGGCTTGGCTGCGCCCCGTACGAGAGCCATTGCTACTTCCTGTGTCTGCCGGGCACACGTCGTACGCGTCGTACAGCCGATTCACACGACGGACTGAATCGCGATTTTCTTCCGCAGACCGTGTACCAAGTGACCGGCATGTCACCGATTCCTGCAATCCGCGCCTTGTCTGCGGACGCGCAGACTGATAAAGTCAAGCGCCTTTTTCACTCGCGGATTCTTGGTGGGAGATTGACTTGAAATGCGTTTAGTCTGGCAACGGTACACTGTTTTCTTGTTTTTGTTTCTGGGCTTTCTGGGCGATGAAAACAAAGTGGCGCATCGTTGTGTTTTGCGCGTTCGCTGGTTTATTTTGTCGGGCGTTTCTTCCTTCCACGTGTGAAAGGAACTGCAGAAACTTCGTCTGGCTGACGCGACGCAGGTTCCTGTACTCCTCCGGGTCCGCGTCAAGAAGCTCCCGTCAAAACTCGTCTAGCACGCCGCAATGATTCTTGCACGTCCAATCAGGATTTCACCAAGCAAGACCTCTCTTGTGGCTGTGGTGAACTTGAGTGTTGTGCACGAGCGCGGGAGTGCGTGGAAGGCATCTCCAAACGCCCCTTCGCGAGCCCAGAACTTCGTCGCTTCTACGCGGAACCCTTCTCGAGCAGGACCATGCCTGTGTCACTCTCATGCTTTGGGTTAGTAAAGCTAGTGGCGCTTCACGCGAAAGCCTATCACGGTGTTTTGTCTCGATCTGTACGTAGCAGCGGCGTACGATTCATTATTGCGGTAGCAAACGTCGATTTCTCTCTTGGACAACGGTGCCACGGTGCAATGCTGGAGTTCCGGGGCACTGTGGGGTGGGCGACCCGTGTTGGGGTCCGGCCCCGCGCCTTCGCCTGCTCGTCGTCTCCCTCGTGTGGATGCGCTTGGGAGACAGACGAACCACAGACATGTCGTCACCGTCCGCGGGATCAGTCCGTCCTTGATGTATCGACCATGACTAACTAACACAAGCAACAAGCCCTCTTCAGTAGGTCTTCACATATAAACGCGATAAAACTATAAAACCACCTGAGGACGCGAATCGCATTGCAAGACGGCGACCACGACAGAAAAAACAAAACGGCGAAGCTTTTGTTTGTTGCGTTTGTTGTTTTATCCGAACGGAAGTAACGATTTTGTAAAACGTTTGTAAACAATTACGACGTTCATTCGGTGGATTGTTTCTTAAACCTAAAGATATGTAATTCCAAAGGCGATTTCAAGAGATCACGAAGATTTTATAACCAACATCGAAGCTGTTACCTCACTGCTATTGGCCAATGAGAAGCTGATTTGAATGACCATCGTTACCAATGAGAAGCCGAGTTGAATGACCTGGAATTTCCGCGCAAAATTTCAAATAAATCTCTCGTCGTGAATATTGCTCTAAAAAAATTTTTTTTAGCGTAAAATTTATTTTTTGACACGCGTGTCCTAACCAGATTGTTTTAAAAAAACTTTTTTTTTTGTCTTCAGGGGCCCCTTCAGAAACAAGAGCACCATAACAAAAGAAAAAACTCACGTCAACAAACTCTGGGCATGGAACAGTGCAACTTCCGGGCACAGACTCGAGCAATTTATCCAGTTGGTTCTCTGCAGAAGACAGCCCAGAGGGGCTGGCGTTCAGAGAACACCTGAAATGGAGTTGGCAGTTAGTCGGACTACAGTGGCCTTGTGGCGTTGCTCGCAAAGCCATAAGTATAAACATATAAACAAACATATAAAATAAAAGAGCCGTCACCTGATGGACTCCTTGTTGAGTAAAGCACAGGCAAGTTCCTTGAGTTGGGGAGTAGAAACTTGCGACTAGGAGCTCGGCCAGACGTCTTCATTTGCACAATCTGCGGAGCAGTGTAAGAGCGAGAAGTTTCAGGACTCAGTACTTCCACCTTCGCAAAGAAATGGTCCCATGTCACTACAGAGAAGTGTATAATCAGTGTTCTACGTTGAAACAAAAGCTAGGATGACATTCTTTGCCTTCTAACAGAGGACAGTGGCCTTTCATTCAAACCTTCGAAAAGTCACTTCTAAAAGTTTTGATTCAGGAAACGAGGGGAATCTCAAACTTTGCATTCTCAAGGAACCCATTCCTGCCATGAATGGCAACCAAGGTGCATCTCCTGATCTTGACATTGATGCAATAAAATGGTACAGAAGCCTACGGAACCTGTAAAGAGTAATGCACATACTACAGCGTGTATGGGTCACAGTAGCGTATCAATACATAGCTCCAAATCCAATAAAATTATGCACAAAGAAGAAAATGCTCCACTTAGGGGTGGGGATGGTCGAGGAAATTTGGGAGTTCAGGGAATTAATGACGACACTCTGGGTAATGCCTGGGCTCCTGGTAAAGCAGTTTGAGAACCCACAAGGTAACATATTTGGCCGATTTTTTACATCCTGCCTTCACTGTTGAAGCTGCCTTCCGGCAAAGTTTTAGGGCTGTCTAGCAGTCTACGATGTTCATCGAAACGCCACAAAAGAATGCCTAAATGTTTTCTCAGGAAGGCACAGCGCATTTACAACTAAAGATATGTTCCGCAATAATGAGAAGTAGGGGTGTGCGAATACTCGAATATCACGAATTCGAATGGAATAGAAAGTTCCGAATAATTCGATTTGCGAATCGAATTCCTAGTATTTGGTCACTCGAATATTCTATATATTCGGCCAAGGACGCGCGGTCATATGGAGCCTGACAAAAAAGCCATTTTTCTCCCGATGCAAGCGCCGTGATGTTAGACAGACCATGCGAGAACACCTGTTGGTCCTACCGTTTAACAAAAATTTAACGCACAGGTTAGAAAAAAGAAAAGTAACGAACGCCACGAACTTTATAGCATGCAGATTTACTCACGATCATGACGCCAATCTACCCTTGAATCACAACCGAAACATCCCGTTTGCGCCGCTTCCGAGAGGAATTGTTGGGAAGCCGGAATTCCGCGCCATGCCTAATTCTTTTTACGAGTAAAGCCCTCTCGTTTCAAATTGAAGCGCCGATGTAAAACACACTTGCCACACTCAGAGAAATCGGCGACTGCACGATCACAGAAAGAAAACCACGTTAACCACGCCGATGAAACCATCCGAGTTATCGTCGTTCGTTCTTTTGGAACCGCAAGCAGCAAATTCTGATTCGGAACAAAGCGGAACGGAAAAATAGTGTGCCTAGATTTGAGAGGCTTTCCAACCTGTTCGAATGCCGCATGCGAATTACGAACTGCGAGAAGGTGACGAAAAGACGAAAGCGTCGATCGGGATCGGGCAGGCAGGGCAGGTGTCGTTCGCTCTTCTGTTTGCTCGCCTTCTTTCCACGCGACAACACAACACATGCGCACTTACGACCAATCTGCGCTGGAGCCGTCTCCGTAGTTTCAGTTTTGCTTGCTCCCTCTTTTAAATCAGGGCTCCGCTAAAACAGGATATAGACGGAGAAAATGGATGCATCGCGGCAGTTGGACGGTAACTTGCATCCACCTAACCACGTTTTTTTTTTTTTTTTTTTCCATACTTTAGATTATTTTGATAAAGCCTGTTTACTCAGATTCAACACCTATCTGTTTATTTATGTAAAATAAAATCCCGCGTGCCCTTTTTTTTTCTTTAAATAGATACCAAATATCGCAAACTGCCCCTTTTCTGAGATATACAAATATTTTTAAAAAATGGCGGTGTTAGGGTGTGTTTTTAACGAGAAAAAAAAGGCACGCGTGGCTGTAACTTTGGTTTTTTGTGACGGTTAGGGTAGATAGATAATGTTTGCACCATAAAATTGGATCTTTAGTGCCCAACGTCCAACAGCAACTGCTTTTTTTTTTCATCAAAACTTTTTTACGTATTAGCTTTTGTTTCGTACAAGACCCATATTCTGCACCACGCGCATTCTCTGCACATATAATAATCTCATTCGCAGCACACTTTCAAAAATTCCTACAAATAAAATCACTATTCAATATTCTATTCGATATTCCGCTTTTTTTTCTTGATTCGATCCGGTATTCGATTTGAAAACTACTATTCGGTATTCGCACACCCCTAATGAGAAGCTTACATGTGAAACACCAGAGAACTCTTCCTGAAGTTGCGAAGAGGCGCTGAGGTAGCTTCCAGACTGCAACATTGCATAGTGGTGGCCGGCGTCGGAGAGGGACTGGGCGAGGCTCGCAGCACACATCTGGATGAGTTGCGAAAGGCGTTCTTCATCTTCCAATGTCAGCCTGGGTGATGAAACAGGGCTTAGTTATTTCACGACACACAATCTTTTGAAAGTTTCGTCATTTGTTTGCTTTGCCCTGGTGGCTGCAAGGTAAAACGCTGGCCTATGGACGACCATTCTGTAGGTTCAAACTCTAGCAGAGATTAGCACAATCTGATGGCAGCTGACAATAACTCTGATTTTGTTTGCAAGTTCAGAACTCCCAGCCACTCTAAATTAAGTAACAGTGCTTTGCTAAAGAATTAAGCTAAACACCGCTCCTTATCAAAGGACTGTTTATCAGCAGCAAAGAGCATAGAAAGTACACACTTGTTTCCATCAACATTTTTGTAGTGTTTCAAGCATTTTCTTTGAATGATTAAAGTGATTCCTAGATCAAGATTGGTATCCCTTCCCAATGACCAAAATATAAGTGCATTTACTCTAATATTATTAACTCTGAAGCACAAGAGGGCAGAAACCATTCTGATCTAGCCACCTGCTATCTGCTGAAGTGCCGTCCCAATAGTGACACAGTTTTCCAAGGTTCAACAAAATGTTCTTTTGAACATGTAGGTAACGATCATAATTCTTCAATACACATTATACATGATCAAATTTAGGGTAGTCCCACTAAAACATTTCATAAGTGGATCAATACGATCTATTTGCTGAAGAGAAAATAAGAAAAACCTAGAAAAACTTGCCCAAGAAAGAGTTCTTTCCAGAGGGCAAACATAGCTTCTGTGTTGGCTTCAAGACAATGGGAGGACAGCAAGATCCCCTGCAAGACAAAGAAACAAAGATGCAGCATCTGATTTCATGCTTCCTTGAGAGAGAGTTTCATCAGATTTGACTTTGTTGCATACTTTTGGGCACAATACTATGCCTAATACTGAGACAACACCCTTTTAATATTGAGAAACCATTCTCAAAACATGGGGAATGAGCAACAATGTTTCGCTTCAGGCTAGGGAGTCACTGTAGGCTTCTTGGGATGGCGAGTGGTGGTGCAAAACTGAGGCTGCTTAGACCTCAGCAACCTAACCCAGAAATGCATCGACCAAATAAGACACGGCACGCTTGAACTTAACGAAATGCAGCAGAAACCACCTCTCTCACTTTTCTTTAGAAAGCATCTACCGTAATGTATCTGTGACAAGTCTTTCCTCCAAACTTGCATACAGCAGTCAATGAAGACTGGGATTCCTCAGAAAAGGGCTTTGGACTTACCTGTTCAAAGTGTCCAGCTTCATTTGGATGGTTTGCAACATGGACCGAGACCCCCAACCCTCCTGTTCTGAGCTCTACCTCCTGTGAAAACTTTCTGTAGTCTTTGTCCACAGTGCCCATTCTGAACAAACAACAAAACATGGATCAGCCACTGCCCGAGCCCTGTGGTCACATTGGCTACATTAACCCTTTGAGTGCCATGCCTGAGTACACTCGGGCGCGCTCCCGTGTGGTTTCAGTTTCGGTTTGCTCAATGCTCCTCCCAATTGGGCCGTCATTTTTTTTAATGTGTATCGGCATGTATGATCAAGCGATGAAAACAAATGTTTTATCTTGTAGCATCACTTTCTGAAGGCATGTAACTTTTTTTAAATTTATATTTAGGCTATTTTTGTTTTGGTATGCTCCTTCGTTGCTACAAAATAGCGAATCTATGTCATTCAACCTCGCGCTTCATGGCAAACACGGAGATCTAGACAATACTAATGAACTTCGTATTCTACGACTGTGAAAACGAGAAAGTTACAGTTTCGTATAAACAAGGGTTGAGTAAGGCCGCTCAAAAGAGCAACCTCGGGATGAGAGGTCGAGGCGCCACTGCGTAGTACCAGGCTCTTGAAAAGGGCAATACCAGAAATATGTCATAGGTTGGAGGTATGCAGACATCACTCAATGGGGTGACACCACCTTCAAGTGTCGACTTTTAAACCAGTTCCTCAACATTAATGAAATTTGGAGGGTCTGTTCATCTCGTTGCCTAAATGCACTCTATGAAATTTCATCTCTGTAGGACTATTTTCCGATAAGCTACAGGGGGAGGTACTCAGCTATTGATGTAAGTCGCCTCACTTGGCAAGGAAATCTATCGTATAAAATGTGCTGGAGAATATTGAGCATTTCTAAGCTTCAGCCTTAACTAGAACATATGGTGGAGGGGGCTATCTATTTTTTACCCTAAAATTCGTGTTTTTTCTATACAAAATGTCAATTTGAAAAGCATTCCTCATAATGGGGCATTTTCTCCTCATCAAAACTCTACTTTTTTTCAATAAGAACTTTATTTAAATAGAAAAATAAATATCTAGCCCCCTTCCTCATTAAATTTCAGTTCAGAAACATCCACAGCAAAGAATACATTCAGCGATTCATTGAAATGATAGATTTCCTAAAACGAAAGTTGCTGCAAAAAAGTGAAACTGAGAAAAACCTGTTTGAAGTTTCCACACCACTACATTTGCTTTTACTGGTGGTGGTGGCAACTAAAAGGCACCAAGAGCGTAGATGGTGCCTTCTGCTTACACCCAATCTCCAGCATGGCTTTGCTGAGTGAGTCCGAGCTCAAAACGCTTTCTTTGAGTGTCATTTTGTTGTCGGCATGTGGACATTGATTGTGAAATGAGTGAGGAATTGGGTATGCTTGCAATACACGAACCAACATCAGCAAGTATGGGCAGGGCAGGCATCATAGAAATACAAAGCAGACAAACCCACGTGACTTTCTATAAATGAATGCTGGTTTTAGTCAGTTCTGTGTTCAATCAGGGTGGGCTTTTCAATGCTTGGCCATATGCATAGCCTCTTCTACGTGAAACTGGACATCTATGGTGTTGTTGCCCGAATGGAGTTTACTTTCAAACAAAGATATTTAATGTACTGAAACTGAGAAGAACTGCTCTTTCCAACGAGAGTATGATCATCATTCTAGGACATACCAGTGCAAAGCTACAGCAGTCTGAAAACAGGAAACAGAAGTTTCACGTCTCAAAAATTCGAAAGAACACACTCAATACTAAAAATTAAAAAAAAATATTATACCCATTTTTTGTGGCTTTCAAATAACTGTAACACGTTGACTAAAAAAAAAAGTTTCAAAGGAGAATCAGAGCACTCTGTGCATTCTCCGCGTAATGCTCAACATGGAATCGTATCAAAGGAGTCGCGGGCTGGAGGGCTGAACGAAGCGAGACAAAGCGATGGTGGCGGACGACGGGCATGGTACCTCTACTTCAGAACGGTTGTTTGCGGTACCGGCAAATCTGTCTAGCTTTGAGAGAGAAATCGTTTACCGATCAAAACGATTAGGATTTATACCGTACAACACGCCCAACAACCAGGCTGATTCGCACGAAGACGTCGCTGAGTCGTCGCACCTTCTCGTGGCTAAAGACATCGCTCGTCTTACGAACACAAATTAGTAAGAGCGTGAAAAACGCGCAAATGTCAAGCGCGAAGTGCTTGACTTTTGCGTTTGTCGTGCAACGTGCACGTTCTTTTGTCTGCTTCGTACAGCTGGAGAACAAAAGGAAAAAAAGAGGAGAAAACGCGGTCGGGTGTAGCCAAGTGACATCCGGCAACTCTCTCCTCTACATATCTTCTTCATCCCCAGTCCAGTTTTAGCTTGGTTTCGGTTTCGTGCAGTTGCATTTTTTACTCTATTAAAATATATGTGACGCTGTAGCAAAATATTGATTGCATAGTTTTCTGACGCCATACTGAATCGCCTGACAAAAATAAAAAGCTTTTTTTTGGGGGGGTGTCACTTTCAGTCAGAACCTTGTATGTAATATAACATACCAAGGAGAAAAATACATACTTTGTTGCCACTTCGCAGAAGAGAGGGATCATTCGTTTCAAAGCAGGAGAAAGTTACGAAGCATTGAGCACTGCTCGGAAATAAGTCACTCCGTTCGTCGCCTGCTCAGTAGTCTGGACATCAACTCCGCCTGGAATGAGCGAAACCAAGGTTACGTAAAGAAGCATGTTGACATGGCTAAATTCTTCAACGATAAAATAGCCTCTTATTCAAATCAGCCTGGTGGCTCTTCTTCTTTGGTGTCAGTATGGGTTGAAAGAGCACAAGCAACCTTACGAAACCTGTCAGAGTTGTGTCATATAGAACGTGGGCTCTTTGTACTGTACTTAACTCGAGTAATAGCTGCACTGTTTATGAAGAAAATCTGAGGGTTCACTTTTCCGCAGAGCATGCAGATCACCCAATCACCGCGATCGACAGCATGATTCCAGCGGTCTACAGGACAGAGATAACGTCTTCGTGCGAAGATACCATCTGTGAAGATTGCATTTGTATGGAAGATCGTGTTCTCGATCTAGATTATTCGCTCTGTCATTTAATGCGCAACGCAATGATTGGCTGTAAATGTGCTGTAAAAGAAGACACAAGGGCCTCGTTCATATAATAGTGCGGCTATTACTCGATTAAATACGGTATTACCAAAAGCAAGTGGAATTGTTTTATTCCATGGCCATGTTAGCCTCCAAAAATAAAAATAAAAAAAAAAATATTAGTGATTTTACTCTCCTCTGCTGTAGAAGGTCTGAGCAGAAACCCGCATCAATCCCGACCTGACATCTAAGAAGTCACACCCCCATTTTGTTGTGCAGTCTCCTTATCTCTAGACATACATTATCACAGACCACTGCATACATTTTATTAGCGCATGCTGTATATTCATGTATATTGCCACAACATTTGTGCCAAAAAAAAAAAAAAAAAATTCATGGGCGTCGCAGGCATTGATGTTGGCGGAAAACCAGGATGAAATCGAAAGACTGACCCCGTACAGCGTGCAGAGAGACAAGTCTTGTGCTGTGCATACTGACTGAACTGTGTCAGTGTACATCCAATGCAAAGATTAAAAAGATAGCTTTAGCCATCCTTACTCATCTTGAGGTGATTCAGTTTTGTGAACTCAATTGTAGGAGAGACATCTGAGAGCAGAAGCCGCGGCAGGCATTCTTCGTCCTCAGCCTTCATCTGGTGCTTCAGGAGCTCCAAGCCTGTGAGCAAGGAAAGAAGTGGCACTCACAATCAATCTGCATCTCAGAATTTGCAACAAACGAGACCGCATTACGCAGAATGCGAAAAATCTTTGATACCCTCATTGTAGACAGACTCTCTCTGAGAACCATCCAGCTGATCAATCCTCTTGTTGATGTTGTTTTCCTCTTCGGATTGAATCCTGGACTCGTGCTGGCTGTCTGGATTCATAACCAAAGTCAGTTTGTGCCTATTGGCCTGAAACAAAAATGAAACAAATTAAAGATAGAAGTGTGCAGGTGCCAGGTTTGCAGCAGCATGCATTAGTTTATGTGAGTGCCCATCCAAATCTGTATGTCTCATTAACAAGAAAAGCAATCAGATAGATTTGTGTGCAAACACAGTATGAATAAGAATTAAACTCATAGTTCCTACATATCATAGATCCAGAAACTGAGCTAATATTTGCCCAAATTGCCTTTTCTTTTTTTCTTTATTTTCACACAACTGCTGAATTTACATTTGGAAGTCATCAGATGCGCAGGTCTGGACACAGTCAATTTAAAAAGAACTTGTCAAAAATCAGCAGAACCCATCCTTTGGGAATGATTATCTATGTTAATGCGAATAGCATCAAACGGTGCGGAGTTATGCGCGTTCGTCAGGTGGCCGGCACACTCTAGATACGCCAGCCCACTCTTGAGGCGATTCTAAATTTGTTGACACTTTCACAGCCCTACGCACGATCTCCGCAGCCCAGCACGTGCGTTTGTGTCACTTAGGAAGGCGAGCAAAGCACGCGCCATACGCACAAACACTCAAAATGGTACCGACCAGACTTTCTGGCGTCTCAGCTAGTCTCAACCAACGGTACTTTAAACGGTTGTTTATATCTTTACCATAGGACGCGCTTTACAGCGCTGTCACAGCTACCGGTGCGCGCGCGTTCCATGCACGAGGGCTCATTCCGCTCTCGTGAGGCTGAGCACGGCCGCTACATCACCCTCTCCCGAGCGCGGAAGAGGGTGAGCTGGCGCGCGCCAGCTCACCCTCTCCCGCGCTCGGGAGAGGGTGAGCTGGTGCGCGCGCACCGGTAGCTGTGACAGCGCTGCAAAGCGCGTCCTATGGTAAAGATATAAACAACCGTTTAGAGTGCGTTGAATGACTGCCTTCATAGCTCTGTGGTTAGCGCGTCTGCCTGCTGATCAAAGGGTCAACGGTTCGAATCCCAGCCGGCGCCGGTCTTTTTTATTTATTTATCGACCCGCGGCGTAAGAGGTTAGATAGCCAGATAGATAGATAGATATAGATAGATAGATACATAGGCGAAAAGTGCGTGAAGTATCCAAAGAATGCTATTCGCATTAAAAGTTGTGTCGGTTGGATGAATCAGAGCCTAAGCGAGTTTCAACGTTCCACAAATAATCAGCGCTGCATTCATCAAACATAATTCTAACCAAGCCGTTTCTATTGCATGGCACAGTACGAAAAAATGCACAGTAGCTAGGCAAGTAAAACTAACAGCGACAATAGAGATACAGTAAAGGTAAGTCATAGTGCAGTGCAATACTGATACTGCAACAAACTGTGTCTCGATAAAGTCAAGACAATAAGTAGGCTCCATATTAGGAAGGTAAACCAGAGGACACATTAGCGGCGAAAACGGGCGCCGCGTGGCAGCATGCAGCAGCATCCATAGCAACTGGTACAGGCGTCCCAACGTCACTGTGACGTGCGCACCTCACGGCGCGGCGCCACTCCAAGCTGGTCGATCCAGATATTTGTGTGCGGTGCGCCTAGCGGCAATAAAGTAAATATGGCGACCGTTCGCATGGTTTGTTTGGTCTGGGTTCAGTGCTATATGTGCGACTTGAATGCTCTCCTGAGAAAGTTCTAGTCATCTGCAAAGCTTTTCCAAGTCCCATGAGTAACACAGATGGCGCTGTGAAATCACCATCTCAACTAGCACCAGGCGGGTCCTCACAAATATCACAGCGGTATGACGCCGAGCGAGATTGGTTTGGTGGTTTGTATTCAAGGTGAGGAATACTGCCACAGCCGATGAAGGAGTTTAAACGAGAGGTGTAGAAAAGTTGCCGAGACGGTGCGCTTTGTACAGGAGAGACCTTTGGCGTCGCCAGGTTTGTCGAGACAGGCATTCGATGCCGCCGGGAGACAAAGAAAAGTGTTGTGCATTTCAGAATCTTTCTGCTGGGTTAGTAATTTGGACAGCGTTGGTAGGTATTTACTCCCATGCATATTGTTTTTATGATGCTTGGGGATAACGCTTTGTCACTGCTCATTTCAATGCCATGGTCAAAACACCTGATATTTTTTGCATTCGGTGTGACTTCCTTGGCATAAAGTCAATAGAACATCTCCGTGTACATTCAAACGAAACCGCCAAGTGTCTCATGAAATTTGGTCGCATCTCATACAAGCGATTTGAGCAAGCCTTCTCTGTTTAATCTGGACCTCTATGTCTAGAACCTGTTTTCTTCGGGAGTGACACGCCGTGCGCCTCCAGCTGTCTCAGCGAAATTAGACACGTTGCATTTGGATTTTTAAATGAATGTTTATACAGTCTACACAAGTAATAAATAGAACGATTTCAATATTTCTTTTTAATTTCAGCTTGATCGGTTAGAAAAGAAAAGCAAACATGGCGTTGCTAGTGTTGTAAACATACCTTTTGTGGTAATGTTTTCTTCAACATTATTATTTTAACAGTAATATAATGGTAGCACAAGAATGTATGTGCCAGTTTTATTTGTTTTATTTTTAATCTGAATACTTTAATTTACGTTTTGGGCATAAATAGTGTGTTTTAAAGCGAAGTACTGCCAGTCACTCTACGTTTGGTGCCAATGGTGGCCCAGCAACTATGTGTGTCGTGCGACCACTGCGCTACGGGCTTTTGCGTGCATTTGTCTTGAATCCACAAATATCGCCGCGTATGGGCAGGTGGTGCGTCATGCAGCACGCCGCACGGTGCCCAGTTTCACTGCTCATGTGTCCCCTGCTTAACGATGCTGACCTTGAAGTAGTGCTCCACTTTCTCTTGGAAAAACCTGGGGTTGGCTTCGAGTTGATCCCTCAGCCATCTGACGTGCCGGTTCACTTGCAAGGGCTTCACAGGGTCCCCGCCATGGTTCCAGATTCCCACAGTTGCCTGTAAAACAAATTAGAGTGACGATAGCAGTGAACACAACATTGTTTATGCAGTTTATAAGGAAGGTCAATGGGTACATCCTTACGTAATTCAGGCTCATGCCAAAGTTGGAACTCTGGTGCTTGAGTGACAGCTCAACAGAATGCAGGGCCGCCTCAATGCGTTCTTGGGGAACCCGTCTCTGCAGCATGAAAAAGAATAACTATAATGGCCAAGTATTTTTATGCTTATTCCTTTCTGAAAAGAGCAGGTGTTACTACAGCCAATCCCATATGTGACATTGGTACTTTAGTATTTCGTACAGTTTACTCAGACATGTTATAAAGGAGCAATAACTATTAGCACTTTTAAGTTGGTAGCCCAAACCAGCGCATTCCATAATACTGGTGCTTTCAACGACAGCATTTCCGTTGTAACCTCAAAGCAAGAAACACTAGTGGTTGCTTGTTTGTGCTAACAGTGTCGTGCTCTGTACACAACGAAATTGAACACAAATGTGACTGACTAAGCACTGGTGCATGGAAGACTGTGCCGGTAGGCACAGAAAGAGCCTTTGTGGGATTTGTTTATTTCAGCTGTCCAACAATGCCTGTCTGCAAAGCATTTCATACTCCTTCGAGGGGTTGTTGTAACAACGCAGAGACACTGTAGGCCGTGTAGGTAGCCTGTAATCGTATTACAGAGTTTTCGATTGCTCGATTGGATGATTTATGGGCTGCGTTTGCGATACAAGCTGCAAGGAGGTTATGAACACGTTGATCGTCAACAAGCACGGGCGTCGGCAGGATTTGGCACGGGCGCCGGCAAAACGTTTGCACCCGATGCTCATTTTTTCTCTTTAAGGGGGAAAGGGGGGGGGGGCATTTTTGCAATGTACAGAAACATGAAATTGCCAAATAGAACAAGAAATTGTATATATTCATGAGTCACAGCCAACACACTCCCACAACAATTTTACTGCATATTATACTTGTAGATATCTAAGCAAATGCTTGCATAAACATTCTGAAGTTTGTGGTTCTAATTGTCGATGTAAAAAGGCCCTCTGGTAAGGTTATGACAACTCTCGGCTTAACTTCCGCAGCCTGGACGCAAAAATCTCGTGGATGGTGAACGGGGCATCATTAGGGGAGACCCCCTGGGAGGGTCAACTTTTGAACCCTAGGCTTAAAATTAATGAAATTTGGAGGGTAGGCTGGTGGTCATGCTAGAGGGTGCATAACAAAATTTCAGGTCTGTCGGTTAGGTGGGAAGGAAATTAGAGCAGCTTATATCAGCAACACGCCTACATTGTTTAGTTAATCTATCGTCGGAAAACTATCACAATATTCAACATTTTTCTTTGCTAGATATGTAGCAGAATTGCCTAGGAGGTGCGGCTATGGGAAAGTTTTTTGTAAAAAGTCGTTTATTTCTATCAATTTTCTCTTCTGCAAAATTAGTAAACCTTTTGGTCTTCTGTGTCTTCGACAAAATGTCAACATTTATTATAAAAGACATCCGTAAAGTGACAAAAAAATTCCATAGCTGCATTCCTTATTAAATTTCAGTCAGGAAAAGTGAAGAACGAGCCTTCCCTGTATTGCTATTATCAAACGATAGATTGACTAAAATGGAATTTATACCGAAAAGTGGAACGGAGAAAAATGCGTTCGAAGTGCTGCACACCCTGCCTTTTCTTGAGCTTCGGTGGACAGAAAATAATTTATAAATAACTAACTGTGCAGTGTAAACTAGTGAAAATTTCTGGGAATGCTCTCTAGATGTTGGTGGATGTAAAATGTCATTTTTCAATATCAACATTTTTTGCAGAAAATTTTTTTTCTGGGTAGTGTTTCCCTTAAGAGAAGCAAATGAAATAAGGCAAGCAAGCTTGTATAAAATGTTCCGAGTCTTTAAATAAAAAAAGTCCGAGGACACCTAAGCACTTCTTATGAGTTGTGAATGCGAAAGCATAAATGTTGTTCTTCCACTCCCTTAGTTCGTCTGCGGCGTAGTGGTGTGGACTGCCACGTTTCGCCGGCAGACGGCCTAGCGAGCGTTTTCGTGAAGTGGCCACGCTGTGCTTGGCCGTGCGGCCTCACTGGAGACTGCCCGGAACGGCTCTGGCTCTGCCGCCACAGCTCCCTCCTCTTACAGACGGCTGCGCCGCTGCGTGCGCTGCGCCACCATGGAGAGGGCTTCTCTGGTGGCTTTTTTTCGAATTATACCGCACGAGAGCCAATGGGAGCCTCGTTCCTTGATGACGTGCGCCAGCCAATGGGAGCATAATCCATCAGAAATCGTCTTCACTTGGGAAAAGAGCCGACACCCATGTCTGCGAGCATCTTTGCCTTTCCACTCGATTTCCTGCTCACCACGCGACAACACAGCACGTGCGCACTTACGACCAATTGTTGCGGGAGGCAACCACAATTAAATTGCAAACACGCCCCATGGTTTGAGACGGACCCCCTCTTCAATTCAGGCTCTCTTAGGCTATGCCACCTTGGGAGCAACATGCAGTGGCCACAAGCGTCACCTCTCCTAGAGAGATTGCTTGCTATGTTGCCGAGCATTCCAATAAAAGAAGCATTCCAAGCCGCTGAAATTTTACGGCATCAAACAGCACGTGACATATACTAGTAGTACTACAAACAGTCGGACTCTGGTTTTTGGCGGCACCTGCTATAAAAAGCAAAAAATGTGTAAAGTTTTATGAAGCGCCCGCCAGGCAGCAATGCCACTCCTTCTTGAGGTAAATAGCATCCCTTGTGTAAACTACCTTTCGGGATTACTGATGGTAGTTGTAGCTATGGAGACAGATTACCTGATGACTTCGTCGAATGTTTTGTCAATGATGTTGGTCACTTTATCGACATCTTTCTCGCTCACGCCATACAGACCGACCGAGAAGAAGGCCTGTTTCAAGTTGTTGTCGTAGCTGAAAAAGGAATGACACAGCCTTTTGAATAAGTCGGCACAATCATGAGATTCCTTACGGTAAAAATACAGAGTTTGGCCTGATGAAAGCCCAGTGTTAAAATTCTGAGTTCACCCCGGTGGTTAGTAAATCTTGAATGAGGAGCCAGAGACAAAACTGTTAAGTAAAAAAAAAAAAAAACTAAAATGCTTCTATATTAAAAAAAAAACAAAAAAACAGTTACTGCAATATTTTCAGAGATGCCCAACCCCCGAAAGATAAACCACCCTTATTTTTGCCACGATTTGCTATTTTTCTTAAGAACACCAGAAGGTAGCCCAGTTTTAGTAATTGCAGGGCTTTGGCCACGGGTGACTTCGGCAGAAATGGTGTTACTTAGCCACGACAAGAGATAAGTGAACATTGCTGACTTTGAAGGACAGTCGTCTTTGGTTCATCGCCCCTCCCTGCGATTACAAGTTTTGCAGGTCACAAAATCTAAAACTATAATTTTTTCAACTTTTTTTTGTCACACACCGAAGTTAGCTTACTCCTTATTTTCGCCCAATTTGCTTTCAACTTTAAGTGGGCTATCTTTCAGGATATTACAGTAAATCGTTATTATTTAGCCTCCGGGATCACAAATATCAAATTATTTATTCATTTTATGCACAAAGTAGCCATAGAAGCTTAGAAAATAGCACTTTCTAGTGCGGTCAGTAAGAGGAGAAAATCTCAGCGGGGGCTTGACACCCCCCTAAAGATCTTGGTATTTCCACCCCTTCTGTAAGCCCCTCTTGAGCAGTGGAAAATGCATTTGTGGATTGGCCTATCATCCCCAATATTGGGTTTCCTCTTTGTTAGATTTGCCAGATTGTCTTTGCACATTCATTGTTTATGCATGTATGATTGCTTCATGGCCTTGCCTAACTTTCATGGTCGTTCCCAATGCCGTCCATTTGAGTGACAGGGTTTGCAGTTACTGTGTTCCCAAATATTCAGTTTGTACTTGCACCATAAATTGTTGTTGCTGATAGTATAACATTCCAAATAGTCATTTTCACCAAGTTGAATAAAAATATTAATCTTCAATGAGGGGGATACCCCTTTGGAAGCTGTACTCTCAAACTTCTATAGCTGTTACTTATCAGTCTCCCACTTATTTAACAGCGTCCTCAACAAACACACCCTAGGGACGGAGCATAGTCTGCGCCAATCCCAGCTTGGAGCAGGCTCTTGTAGAAGGGTGCGTTGGGGCCATTCACAAGGAGGTGACTCAGGATGGACAGCATGAACGTTTCTTCCATGTCCGTGATGCTGAAACCCAAAGAACATTATAGTTTCAGATATTCCCAAGAGAAAATCTTATTTTTCCAACAGAAGCAGAAAGAAGGTGAGCATACTCGTTCATCGCATAAGTCACCGCAACAGTTGACTGCTTGTCAGGGTTGGCTGCGAGAGGGTCTGGTGCACAGGTGATTGTCGCTTTTCTCTATAAGAGTAAAAAAAGAAGATACGGGATATTATTAGTCATTGTTTCTAGAAAAAGGAACTCCTACCATATTTTCCCACGCATATATTTTCCCGCAATGCCCACAGAAAGCTAGTCACTGTGATTTGTGGAAGAAGTGGAGTGAGTGACACGGCATTGATAACATTTGGGGCTTGAAAATAGGATCTGTGCCGAATGTCATACACTGCTACCCACAATAGGTCGCATCCTTAAATCCAAAGATTATCTCTCTCTCTCTCTTTCTCCATTTGACAAGCACCATTCTGGCATTCCAAAGTCTCACTGGTGGGCATCAGCAGGCTCCGAGAGAAGGTAGACATATGAGCTTTGCTCACTACGGTCGACCTATATTTGAGTAGATAAGGTACACTGAATTCTACAAGCTTTCCTTTGAGTGCGAGACAATATATGAGGCACGAGGAGGTATAGTAATAACGCAAAAGGTAGTGCCTACAGCAAAACTTGAAGCATAACTGATTGTGTTGGAAAGACAGTCTGAAAACCTTGGCAAATAAATAAAAAGTCCTATAGGCAATTCTGCACCACAAATTAGGGGACATAAAAGTGCCAGAAGTGCCGATTCCAGGCTTCTTGAAATGAAACTATGTGTTAACCCCCGGCTTGGAGTGCAAGACTATATCTTTTACTTTCCACGTGTGTAGAATGAAACTCGCAAACAAAGAAATTGTTTACCTACTCTACCCCTGGATGCTGCGAAATAAAGATGTAGTATTCTTGTACAACAGAGCTTCCATTTATTGCATCTTTTGTTCTCAAAACTAGCTACATGCTAATTTGCAGTCGAAGTAAAAACTGGCACATCTACTAAATCTACTCTAGGATGGCATCTAGCTAGCACCCCACACAATCAAACCTGGAGGAACCTTTTTGCACAAACTTTTTTTCGTGTTCTAACAGACCTGCTTATGCATATCATAAAATATGATAAATACCAGACAGAATCTTTTGAAACATTCAAACCAATGATCTCAGGACAGCCTCAGCAAGGCTTTAGAAGGGTACAACAAGCTGCTGCAAGGGCACATCTCAACCTTTGGGATAGGCTAGGAGGTGCTACCTTTCATTGCTTTAACTGATCACATCCTTGTATTAAAGTAACTTTGTACCGAGCCAGGCAGTTGTTCAAGTTTATACTTAAAAGCCTCCAACACCCTTTCCCCACAAAAACTATTTAGTGTTTAGTATTAAAAAAATCATTCAACTTTTTGTGTGAACTGCAATAATACGCTTGTCTCGAGATCCCACCCAATTAATTGTTTACAACAGCGGCCGGGCACGTAGCCAAAAAAAGGGGGGGGGCGGGCATGGAGCCCCCCCCCTTGTTGAAATCTTCCATTTTGTTGGGGCCTCCTCTCCCCCTCCCCAAAACAAAATCCTGGCTACATGCCTGACAGCGGCACATATGTTTTTATAGAAACTACTAAACCTGAAGCAAAATCAGAAAACCAGCGCAGATGACTGTGATGCAAGAAACTTCGAAGGTCGCTTAGGTTGCTTCACTTTCCCCGGCTAGGCATTCTGACGTTTCTTCAAATCAACATATTTTTCTATGTTCCAGAGGTCACAAAAGTTTTATTTCATTGGGCACTACCAGTTTTATTAGTGAGGATATCCCACAGACAGCTTATTACTCCTTGGACACCAGAGTTCTCCGTCATCACAGCATGTGACTGAGAAGAATGACAGGAAGATCCACTGGTGGATACTTAAGGAATGCGTGAGCGTAACCCCTGCAGACGCCACACACGTCCCCACTTTTGGAAAACTCTAACGCTGACCCCTTCACTTTTCTCGTTTGGCTTTCTCTTTTGCTTCCTCTATTTTTTATGCCTCTTGTTGGCCTCGTTACGGGGTCAGTGTTAGCGTTTACCAAAGAGGTACGCGTGTGGCGTTTAACAAGGGTCATGCTAACGGAATCCCTAAGAATCCACCAATGGATCTTCCTGTAATTTTTTCACCCCTTTTCTGTACTCTGCCTGTCAGAGCATGTTGACGCCCTTGGGTACGGTCGTCCATATCACTCGTAGAAAGAACCATATCCGTACCACTCGTGGAAGGAACCGCATCCATATCACTCGGGGAGGGAACCACATCCCCACATCACAGCCCACGCACCACTACTACGGAAACCAGAGCGAAGAAAGTTCGGCATTGGCAGAGCAGAAACTAAGCATGCCTGTATTCCACAGCGCCGCGGCGCAACACCTCTTAGATAACATAACCGCAGTGCTGAATGAGATTGCATCCTCAGAGAAGGCCAACGTTGGGCAAAGGTTGAACACAACAATTGCATCAAAGTTCAGCTCAAACTTGACTCGAAGCTGAGCACTTTCGCAGCACTCATTTCCAATCTGTGTCCAGCGTTATCCTTCTCTGATGACACCATCTCATTCAGTACTGGTACAGCTTTGTTATCTAGGAGGTGTTGCGTGGCACCACCTCCTATCTGGCTCAGCGCCAGCTGTGCATGTGACTCATGAAAACGAAAGGACTCATTTTCACGAAACTGTCAGTCTGTCAGCACTGGGGAGAGAGGGAGAGGTTGATGCGTGCTGATGTCAGCACTTCGAACCAATGGGAGCGCCGCACATGGCACCCTCTCTCCCCTTTGCTGACAAACGAAAGACACAGCCGGGTTTTCATCAAAACAAGCAATCTAATTCTAATGCATTAAAAGAGAGGAAGAGAAGCCAGTTATCAACAACTAGTTGCAGGATAATGCAAACGAAAAACTTACCGGTTCATCCCACCTTGGCTGCAGTGGGATGCTGTGAACCTCAGCACCCTTGGAGAACTTCGAGAGGGCCAATTCATCAATCAGTGACAGCGTGGGCTCAAGCGGAAAGTCACCATATGTTAGGAATCTGAAACATTTGTAAAAAATAAGGAATGGACTCGTAGGTAAGAACCACAAAGACGATCCATGCTGTGCAGCACTGCTAATACAAACATGGCATCGATCTTTGCTCTCAACATCTTCGTACGGTAACACAATTAGCACCTAATTTGGCCGCCCAACTTTGTGTTGCACATGGTAGTTTTGGTGGCAAACGTTTAGTTGTGCAAGAATACAGACAAAATTAACATTCATGCTTTACGCGCCCATAAAATTTTAAAATATAGTGTGCCGTTATATGATTGGGAAAGGTGTAGGAAAATTGAGGGTATTTATGCTCGCCGAGGTTTTTATTTGAACATGAGGTCATGTTCAAATAAAAGCCCAACTACACAAAACACAATTTGCGGCTCAAAATTCATTTTTCTTTCAGTCCGAAAAGAGCCGGGTGAAAATGGGTCAGTTTCAGTCGCACTTATTCTCTTTTTTATGATCACAAGGCATTCAAACTATGTATACCAAACACATTCAAAGTCATGGGTCATCTAAGGCACGCACACAATATTAAAAATAGAAAAGATTATGAACCTTATTTTTTGTGGCCTCCAAAAATCTGCAAATATGTTGATTGAAAAAAAACCTTGCACAGATCACAGGAAATACCATGTCTACGTCATTCTCAATACGACGACGTACTGCGCAATGGACGAAGCAATGGTGGTGCACGACGAACCAACACTGCGACAGATGTGGAGCCGCTACTTCGGAACTGTCGTTCGTGTTGCCGGCAATCGATCTTCAAGCGCAGAATATTCAACAGAAGGAATATAAGTGCGAAACAATTGCATGACAAATGGTGCATGCAACTTCGTCACCACCTGCATCGCACGCCAAAGTAGAGGAAACAAAAATGCACTCAGGTGTAGTTACATGACTTCTGGCATCTCCCTTCTCCTCAATACGCAGCGGCCATGAGCCCCTGTGCTCATGTTTTGGTTCCAGTTTTCAGGAGTTGAGTTTTTGGCTTTATTAAAGACATCTGTCACTCTTTAGCAAAATATTGATTGGGTAGTTTTTGACACCATAATAAATCGCCTGGCAAAAAAATACACAACTTTTGGGGGAGGGAGGTGTCATTGAGAAAGAGGCATATTTACTAAGAATCTAAAGGAAAAACCGAAATGTCCATGACATCCAACAAACGTCATGCTGGCCTTTGTAAAATGATGCTATTTGAAATACTGCTTTTCACCGTGTGACATCAAGCTCACATGTTATTCTTTTTGGCAAGCTTGTGCGAAAGATTTCTGCCTGCCAATGTGATTTCACTGAGATGCAAACTGCAGACACTGTAACGGAGTGAATTTTTTATGAAGAAAGGGAGCAGGCCGAGTAGTATTCTTTAGCGCAGCAGCTCTCAGACTGTGGTCCATGGGCCCCAGGGGTCCTTGAGAGCAATCACAGGGATCTGTGCCAGGTGAAAAAATTTCTCTAAAAAGAAAAAGCCCTTTGTGTCATTGCACAAGACCTCCGATGCAGAATGCATTGGGGGTCCCCAAATGTTCATGACAGCCAAAAGTTTGAGAATCGCTGCTTTAGAAAGAAAGGAGTCGGAATTTTTAAAGTAGAATTTATTTCCTGGATAAGCAAACCTCCTTAGTTGGAAATTCAGAACGCAATTTAGCATACAACAATCGAGGTTCTCTAAAAGTGAACAGTGTCCACTTGAAGTAGATAAACTAAAATTGTTGCTGGCTGGCGTGCAACCAGCAACAATGTGGACCTATGAAATTGACTCCATGCAAGAGCGAGCAGTACCTGGCATTGCTGGGATGATAGTGTGTGCTGTGGAATTCCTTCAGTTGCTCCCAGGTCAGGTCGGGAATCGCTAATGGATGGCCACCACTGACATGGCTATAAACTCCACTGGAGCAAAGTTTGTTTACAACAGCCTGGTTGAAGTTGTTGCTCGAGTTTGACTGCAAAAAGGACATCCACACAAAACTCAAAGAATATAAAAAATGGTCAACATGCGGGTGAGCTGATGCGTATTAATCATGATTTTTAAATCCCGAGATTAGGATGGAAACTTGAAGCTATAAAAGCGTGTATGAAAAAAATTTTGTTAGCAGAGTTTGAACTGTTTGTCTGACACCTTTCTTCTGGTTCTGCTAATATATGTTCAAATTTTCTTTTCAGTCTCAGGATTTAAACATCATCATGAGAGTTTATGTCTTTCATTAGGTGTGCAACACACTCCTGCACTGGAGATGCAAAAAAAATTGGGTTCTTACAAAAACGCCCTTCATTTCGTTGTAGACAACTCCCTTGATGGTGATTGGAGAGGACTTGTCATTGACGTCAGCATGCTCAAACCTCCAGCCCTCTTGCCTATCCAGAAGAAAGCAAGCGATGATAAAAATGGTTAGAGACATGGCGATCCATAACTCCGGTCAAGTGTGTGTTACAGGTTTAAAGAATGTACAAGAATACTAAAAGCTAGTTCGAATAAATTAAAGGGGAGCTCCAACGAAATATTGAAGGTGTTTGATTTTTATAAGATTTTCACCATGTACTAAATGTTTACCCGTATGGCTACAAAATATTCAAAAAAAATATTAATTTTCTTTTCGAAAAAATTCATTTGTTATTGTTTGCATACACCTATGAATCACTTGCTGCCGCTCTCCTGGCAACTACCAGCAGGGGCACTCGTGACATCAAATGTTGCATCCGAGAGCAGACGACGCCCCGACTCGACGGCGTTGTAAGTTGCAGTGATAGTGTGCATCTGTGGTTTTGCGAATTGCGTCTGGTTCAGGCTGTTTGCAGCGTGCGATGGAAGGTGGGGGAATTGGTGAATGACTGTGTAATGCAATAACGCCACAAAGAAATGCAGCAGAGTGACATCTTATTGATTTCTGACCGAGAAGGCTCTGCCACCAAGCAGTCTGACATGAATGGCGGATTGAATGCGAACAGCGAATTGTCTGCAATCTCTTGCTGGAAATCTTCAAACATTTGCTAGTCACTGCTTGACTAAGACAAGCTTGATGAATCATAGCCAATTATTTCTCATGGACGATCGTCACGACCTTCTGACTGCTTCTGATATTGAGCGAAACAGGCCCAAACTGCCCATGTGCTGATGTTTATAAAACATCTGACTTTACAACCAGATGGCAGACCAGTAAAGTTGCAGGTTAAATTCGGTTTCGGTTATATTGTACATTTCTAAAATTAAAAAAATTACATCATCCCCGAGGAGAACCATGGGGTGATGCGGAGCATCGTGTTGGTTCCGAGGAAAGAGTCAGTTGCGTGCCGACGTCGAGAGATGGCGCCACCGACTGCCCTGACGTTACCCCCTACGCGAGCCTTCGTCGCGGCTCGCGGCAGAGAAACTTGGAATGCTCGCCGCTTATTTTTTTCACACTTGAAGGGGAGGAAATTAGAGGCAGGAGAGTTGCGCGTGCGCGCGCGGTGTGAGGAGAAGCGAATGCACGCGCAGCGCACGCAGCTGGTAGAGACAGAGAGCGGAGAGAGTAACGCGCAGCTGTTGTATAGAGGGAAGGAGGAGAGTTGCGCGTGCGTAGTGTGACTGCGGACTACGACGCCGACGCCGCGGGACATAGACCCGAGCAAGAGATGCTCCGCATCTAAAATTATTTAAACATTTATAGGGAGTTTTATTTGCTGCTTTAAGCTCAGTTTTTGTGCTCTTTCAGAAGATATGCTTAGTTGAAAACTTTCAAGGTGTTGCCAGAACTCCCCTTCAAGGTATGAAAATATAACATCTATTTTCCTGTATGGAACACTAACCAAGACAAATGCATCATTGAACTTGTTGGCAGCAAACCACAACATTAGATATTTCAAATTATTGCAGCACATTATGTCGGTTAGTCGTGAAGAACAATCAAAGGTAGCAGGGTCACTCATGAAAAATACTCCAACTTTTTGGTGACTCAGTATAAACATACCAAGAAGTCTGCTTACACTGCTTTGATTAATATACTAATAGCTGAAAAGAGGCCTTCCTTTCCTTCTTTTTTTCCCTTGTTGTTCTTTTTAACTTCCAAGTAGATTTTCAAATTTCAGTATGTTGTTTTGTTAAGCGAACTATGGCTCTCTATGACAAAATTTATGCTAGCTCCGAAGTATGAGGAATTTTTGCAAGTCACCGAAGAGCCCTGGTGTATGCGACGCAACATTCAGTGACGGTCGCATTGGGTTTTGGAAAGAAACCCGAGGACATCTGGAAAAACATACTTGAAGTCCAGCTTCAAGAGCCGAGGAAAGAAGACTGCATCCAGATACACACGAAGAAGATTCTCGTAGTCTTTCTGGTTTTGCGTGGAGAAAGGGTAGAAGGTGACATCGCATCCTAGAAAAGATTGGCGGATGATAAGATCAAGCTGGCCGAATTCAAAGATACAAGAAACTGAGCTCTCCTTACCGGTCATTGCATTCATGAATGTGGCTAATGAACGGTTGTTCATTTTAAAGAAGGGGTCCCTGCATGGATACCTTTGAGACCCAGACAGGGAAAGGTGCTCTAAGATGTGAGCCACTCCTGTGTCATCTTTTGGATGCGTGGCAAATGCCACACTGAAAGAAAAAAATAGAAAAAAAAGGAAAGAACCAAAGATCAGCTACCACGGTGGGCCCATACAAAGAGAGGGAGAGTTCATAACAATCTTCTAGTTAGGTAAATAATCTCTCTTGCTACTACCAGTGGACCCATTTTTCCCGGCGTCTCAACCACTTCAATGGCTCTAAGGTGGGTTGCTGGTCTTGAGATTCCCATTTTGTTTAGTGTCCACAATGTCAAAAAGGTTTATTGCTGTGCAGGCACCATGTAACTAACACTTCGTACGCCTGTCAAAAACGCCCAATCAGTTCAAGTTAATTCTCAGTGTTTCGCCGAGATGTCCCAATGTCCTTATCTTCGTTAACTTAGAATGTAAACAAACAAAGAATTGCATTTTATTGCAGGTTGGTTTCCCAGTTTCACAACTTTTCCACTTTCTTTTTTTGTGAAGTTGTCTATTTTTGGACATCAATGCACACTATGCGGAGCGCAAATTCGTCTGCTTTTTGCACAGGGGTTGCGATGATGTCTAGAACGCTGCGGTCTTATTGGCCGATTGAAAAAAAATAGTGGGTAGACCTCAAGGCATTTAGCATTGAGGTCTACCCACTACTTTCAGTCAAAGCCAATCAGAGCTCGGCGTCATTCTGACGTCATTACAACTCCCTGCGCAAGAAGCAGACTTGCTCTCCGGCAGAGGGAGTAATCACTGGCGGCCATAGCTGTGTGTGCGATTGCTGAGCATGTGCTGACAGCGAGCTTCCAGTTCTTTTGCAACATGCATTCGGCACCATCAAGATTGCCGGTCTTAGCAGCCCTATTAATGCAAGCTCATTCTGAACATGTACTCTAAACATCGTCCTCAAACAGGCACGTAGCCAGGGGAGGGCCCCCCCCCCCTCAAAATCTTCGATGTTGCTGGGACCTCCTCTCCCCCTCCTCCTCGTACAGCATTTTGTCACAAGCACTCCCCCCCTCCCCCGAAACAAAATCCTGGCTACGCGCCTGCCCTCAAATATGGTGTCCAGTGAACAGGGGCGGATTCAGAAGTGGGGTCTCCTGACCCCTCTTGGAATTCTGCATGTGTAAAAATTTAGGGCATGAAAATGGGAAAGGGGGGATTTAAACATATGATAGGCTGACCAACACCAGCCCCCCTCTTCAATAAATACTTACGTCTGCACGTGCCAGTGAATATACCCTATATGACTTCTATCCGTACCTGAACAAGTTGTTGCGGTCATCACGGGCAATGTGTAGAAAATCGGCCCCAGTGTTCTCATGCACCAGTCGGACCGCCGCAAGATGGAGCTCCGTGACTTCTTCAACCTGCAAGTGTTGAGCAGTAGTCAGCACGAGCATCATCCAGGAAAGGCGATGCAAAGATGGGGATCAGAGCCGTACATGTAGAGGATTAGGCCATTCGTTGGGAAGTATAGGAGACAAATGAGGAGGCGCCATTGGTCGAAAGCAGGCTGGGCGTGTTCCAAAGCGTCTTCACAAATTCGAATGTCGCCAACCAGAGGCCGGAAATAACACCGTGGCGGTGGTTGCGAGCAACAAACTTAATAAGTGCACCGGAGTAACTTTCAGTGACTGAAAATATGGTGCACGTGATGTTTCAAACACGGTCATCCAAAATCATGGTGGAAAGTGTGACTAGCAGACCGATCGACATAATCTGTACGCCAAGCGCCGAGGGTCGGGGAATCTGCCGTCCGAGCAAAACAGAGTTGAGCGGCACATTTGTTTCTTACATCTTTCTGCATGATAATAATCGAAACATCACATGCACCCTATTTTCAACCATGAAGGGTTACTACATTTCACTCTTACGCGCTCATCGAAACCATATACCAGCATATACACCAACTCATGTTTACAAACAAACCGGAGCGCCCGGAGCGCCCCTAGCGGACGCCACCGGCGCCGCGCATGCGCGATGGGGTGTGGGCAACAAGCTCGCCGTCGCCCATAAACAAACCATTGAAATGCGATGTTGTCGGCGTCAGTGTGAGTCCCCCTGCCCTTTTTCGCGTTCGAATTGTTAGTTCTACGTCTTCCTGGCGATGTCTGACTATCTTGAGCGGCGTCAGCGAAATTACCGAGGCTCGTTACACCGCAAAACTTCGCGTGAATAATGTGACATGTGGCAATTCATTCCGCGTGGACGCCGCAGAATGTACCCTAAGGCCTGATTCGCATGATGAGATTTCGCTGGAAATTTTCAGTCGCGATGTCGCTCGGGCTGCAAAAGCGTGAACCGTAGCTGAGATTGTCGACGTCGATACTGAAAATCTCAAGCAGAATCAGACCAACTGAATTAGGCATAACAAGTCGGTGGTGGCCACTGGTAACAATGATCAACATCTCCTTGTATCTACTGTTTACGTCGAGCCTGCTTACCAACCTTCAAACTTAAGTCTTTTGAGGCCTGCAATTACTTCTAATCGCGAGTACCGGGCCCACGTTCGGTCTACGGGCTGGTGTCCTCTAAAAGAGCAGACGACAAACAGAAACGTTTGAAAGAGCAGACGACAGTTCGAACAATCAGGCGGCCGTTTGAACTTGAAGACGCACTGAACGTAGTCCGCAGGTGGTCCGTACAACTTGACGGTTTTCCGGCGTTCATGCTGGAACAAAACAAATAAATCTGATGACCACAAGTATTCGTGAATTCAACCCAAAGTGCTTCCCGCCCAAGCAATCGTTGTCCGACGGCGTCTGGTTTTCCCTTTTCACGGCACATATCCAGATTCTCGGACGAACCGAGCCCGTGAAAACTGACCTTCAAACCTTTCTCGACACTTTTGGTACGGCCCCAGTCGCGGCGTTTTGACGAGAAGGCAGGTTTTTGTCTGGTTCCTTTCAAAACAACGCAGGAATACACGTCTGGCATGGGGACTTCTGCCCACAGCCCCAGACCGGAAGTGCGACCGACGCGCCACCACCGCGCCGTGACGTCACAGAGATGAGTTCGTGTATACCTATGATTGAAACTGTTTCTCGCTACCACCGCTAGGGAATTCATGTCAGCTTCTGGTTGGCCAATTGAGAGCATGTCAAGTCCTCTTTCTGCGTTTGGTGCACGCCCTGGCTCTGCTCGGACCTCCCATTGACCAAACTCTCTCCATACACGCCTCTGATGGGGATTGGAGAGAGCCATGCGGCTTTGAACACTAATCAGCACGAGCGTCATCCAAGGAAGGTGATGCAAAGATGGGGGGGATTGGAGAGGGGCATGCGGCTATTTCCATACCTGGCGAACGGTGTACCCGCCTATCTTGTCTCCTTGTTTGTATTGTAGAGCATGTTTTACTGCAGCAGAGTGACTCCATCGCTCCGTGTTAGTCCTAAAGGCAAAAATATATGCACAAAATTGAGATTCAATCAAATGCTCTCGTGCGCGGTGATCTCACTGCGTGGAAAAGACAAAATATTTTTAACACGCAGTTCGTATACAAAGTTTACCTTAACAGCCGTGAGATGCTTAGTTTGTAGTTACATATAAATATAGTTATTGATAATAACCTATAACTCAAAGATTACGATGAAGAGGTCACTCCTTTTCTTTCTTCAGAGAGTCGTAGAGATTACGAACAGGGTCATGCCTGCGGCGTGTTTGTGTTTCGCCTAGAAATATTTCGAGGCTTACCTGGCTTGAAGCCGTCTGAACGTAGGACAGAGCCTCCTGTACATTACGCACGTTTAAAACCACTTTCTGCTCCGCTGTACACACAAACTAGGCTGGCCGACTGCAGCAAACTACCGCGAAACCCATACGAGCACATGTGCGGCGACAGTGGCGACAGCCAGCGATCAGCAATCTCAACATCGCTAGGGAAATGAAAACATTTCGTCGCTAGATCTGCCGCAAAGCATTCCCTAGATAGGGAGTGCTTTGCGTTTCGCTAGGGATTATAGTGTTCACCATGGAGTGAGTGAACAAGATGGCGAGGTGGCGCCGCTCTAGCAGCTGTTGTCCGCGAGGTGGAACTACCTTACCACCTGTACTGCTGTAGTATCGGGTAGAGCCTCAGCAGTGCCTCGCGCGGCGTGAGGTAGCGAGCGCAACGCGAAACCGGACCAAGTTTTTGAGCGCTTGGCGGCACGGCTGTCGATCGCTTCTCATTTGAACGCAAACTGTGGACTCTCCGAACGGATTGTGGAGGAGGAAACTTCGGTGAGTCGATTTAATTCTCGATCCACGATCAACGTGCGAGTGTGGAGCGAGGTCGTGGTTTTTTCGCTCGGCGTGCTAGCGTGTTTCCGCGCGGAGAAAGCTACCTGGGCCGCGTCTCCGTTTGGGACGGTTGTGTGTTGTACAAAGACGGGTCCCTCTCCCCTCCTGCGCGTCGTTTTTCCCCCTCTCACGTCGAATTCGTGGGCCACCTGCTCAGGTAAACGCAGCCGGCTTTTTTCTCCCGAGCCCGAAGTCGAGCATAACTATGGAGAAGGCGTCTTAGATCGCCGCGGCAAGATTTTACGGCGAAAAACGGTCGCCCAAACGGCTGCCGCTGCCGTCTCCGTGTCTTCGAGTAGCAAGCAGCCCTTGAACGCGATGCGATAGCTCGTCGCCGGTTTCTTTTTTCAATCTGGAAGCGTTGAGACACGTGCTCGTCGTCGCAATTTTTCTGTGCCCAGCCGGATCCTTTTTCAAATATGGTCACGCTAGTCGATTGCCTGAAATAGGCATTGTAATCGTCGTCCGCGCATGGTGTGGTTCTATTGATGCTGTCACGAAAATCCACCTTCATCTCTATACCGGCCTCGTCCTTTTCTTGCTGCAGATTTTGAGTGATCGTGAAAGCTAACCGCGAGTGGAATACAAAAACCCAGAAAACGCGAGAACGTTTCACCGGCCTTTATCAAAACCAAGTTGCCGCCTTCTACAAGTTCCGTCCGAACTGAGAAAAGACGAAGCTCCTTTCACGGTAGGCCCGCTCTTTCTACGGAAACGGCATTCATCCAATCGGTCAGTGGGATCGAACTGGTCGCACCAGGATATAAACGTGCATTTGCGGCTTTTGTCGATGTTCACTCATCCACGTTGGGAGGCGGGCTGTCCCCTAGTTGCACCCGTGCGCTTTTCATAGTGTTTTTATTTTATTTTTTCTTCTACTTATTTTTTCATTTAGTGACGCGTGTGATTGTAGCGCCTTTTTTGACCCGATCACTAGATAGACGCCTATTTCGTAACTCGATCATGCCGTCCTTCTCTTTTGCGGTTCCCTTTTTTACGTGCACGTCGCGCACTGCACTGTGTCATCTGCACAGCTGGTTGCGCCAGTCGTTACATGCGGAGCCATCTGTGGGCTTCCCCGAGTCGTGCTAATTTTGTTGCAACCACTTTTAAAAGCTCTCGCGCGTCACTTTCCTATATATTTCATCTCATCCTACGATGGACTAAAGGCAAAAGCTACGGACAGCCAGATCCAATCCCGAGCCACTTAGCAAGTTGCGTGGATACTTTCGCATTCGTCGAACTGACATAATGGCAGAAGCCACGACATACAGGCTCTTTGCAGTCTCGAAGCTATAGAAATGATGCAGCGCTTTTTGACTCGGAGCATTATGCGTCCACCCCTAGTCAATGTTAAGCATGTTATAGTTTAGCGTGGAACGTGATTGGACCTGGCGGCCTGTGGCTTCGGTCCAACATACAGAGCCAGCCAAAATATGTATTGTACCTTTTTTTATGTTTGAGCATAATATGTTTTTTTTTTTTGCGGGAAAGCAGACGCACTGGATTTCTCTTCAGTGATAGGCTCCTTGTATTTCTCGCGCAGCGATTGGCCATCACATGTTCCAGTGGCCTAGCCAGAAATTGTTTTCAGGGTGTGTTACCTTTTGGCGATGCCTACTCTACGGATACAGTTTCAGCTCACGTTGTTACTGTAATCCAGGCACGTAGCCAGGATTTTGTTTCGGGGGGGGGGGGGGGGGGCATGACAAAATGCTTTATGAGGCGGAGGGGGAGAGGAGGCCACAGAAAATGGTAGAATTCGGGGGGGGGGGCTGGGCTAGGCCTCATGCCCCCACCCCTCAGGATGCGTGCCTGCTGTAATCCCTACATAAGAATAAAAAAGCGCACACAGAACTTTATATATCTTATGGCTAGTCGAACACATTAACGCATGAGTGCCCAAAGAGCACACATACAATAAATAAGAGTTATATGTAAAGGTTCGGCTCATCACAAGAAGTGTGAGCGACCGGATAGGTTCGGAATATGCGGCTTGTGCCGCTAGCCGAGGCCCCTGCTGACGAAGGAGGTTCTGATTAAAGCCTTCACTTCATTTAGAGAGTAATCATACACCAAGTGTGCCCGTGCTCTCCGTGAAACGAAAACCAGCGTAGAACTAAATCACAGAGTGGCGTTTGATATTCCGAGATGCGACAGCGAGTTTCCGGGACACCCGGTAGATGCTTGCCACTGGACACATGAAACGCGGTCCTCATGGTTTCTCCTGCTTGTATCTCGGCATGTGTAACTTGTAAAAATAGGGGAGGCACAGCTCGCATACTTTTCACTCTCTCTTGCAACTCCTTTCACTCATAAGCTGACAGTGCGGTGCAAGCTATGTGCTCAGTTTGACCAGTTCTACGTCCATCTTTCGCCATGAGATCCCGTCCCGTGAATCCACGCGCAGAGGGGTCAGTGTGGTGTTGGGTCAGCTGACGAAAGGGAAGCGGTCGATTGGTCTCGCGAGGGCCTACTGACCACCGCACCGTCACCTCAGGCTCTGCGTCACCTTAGGTGCCTACGGGGTGAAGTCACCTTTACTCTCCGGCCCTCGCGGTCACTCACGAGCATGCTTGCATCCGTTGCTTGGCACCTGCTTTAGCAAGCTCCAGCGAGCTCGCGGAGGGGACTCGGGCACTAATCCGGGCGAGTTCAGGGACAGCTCAAGACTCGAGCGTTTCTCCCCCTGTCCAGGAACCACAACATTTCTGGTGTTTCTCTCTTCTGTCCGTGGAAGACTTTCGTTTCTTCATCCGACTTGAGATGATAATGGCCGGGATAATCTTTATGCGCCTGAAGAAAAGAAGTAAATAACTTTTCCGATTAGTTCAAATTTTCAAAACTATATAT
>JAZHYW010005409.1:0-88163 GCA_037355805.1 Ixodes ricinus
CGCAGAGTAAGCGACTGTAAATACTTAGGAGTTAATTTCACCCAATCACTTAAATGGCACAATCATATTGACTATACAATAGCAAAGGCAAGCAAAATGTTATATTTTATCCGGAGGAATTTTAAGGGCGCTTCAACAGAGGTGAAAGAGACTCTTTATATTTTGCATGTTAGGTCGATACTCGACTATGCATGCATCATTTGGGACCCATACCAAGATTATCTTATCGAAAAATTAGAAAAGGTACAGAATCAAGCGGCACGATTTGTCAGCAATAACTATAACCCTTATGCGAGTATCTCTGAAATAAAAGCCATGCTGGGATGGGAAACATTAAACACTAGAAGGTATAAGTTAAGGTTGAAGTTTTTTCATCGGATTTATTATAATGAAACTGGCATTAATAGAAATGAGTATTTGTATAAACCAAGTTACATGTCAGCGCGGTTCGATAACTCTGAAAAGGTTTTTGAGTACTGTTATAAAACAAACAATTTTGGTAGTTCTTTTTTTGTTCAAACAATCAAAGACTGGAACCTGCTGCAACAGGAGCTGGTCAGTATCTCAGACAATGATGTATTTTTTCTTGTTTGTGAAAATCACTGTTATTTGTTATTTCGTGATCCCCCCTACGATAATGCCCACGAGGCGATGTAGGTATTCTGTAAATAAATAAATAAATTACTTTAAATGTATTTTGTTTTTATAGTAATTTACTTGAAGTGCATTGCATCCGGTGTACTTACGATACTTGAAGTACATAACCACTGATTAACTTTGTACTTCAATTTATGTACTTCTTATATGTATTTTACGCAACACTTAAAACAAACAAACACTGTGTGCAAGATTAAGCTCAGGCAATGCTAAAACTTAAAGTACAAGTGATACATCCGCAGTAAGTTATTGACAAGGAAACACCGAGTTCAAAGATATTATTCACACAGGAACGCGGAATATTATACCAGCCGAGATGAGAGTAGGCGAGCAAACCTTAAGTTGAAAGGTTCTCGCTCACGAGTTTAACCGGCATTTTTTTAACTTTTAGAGCCTGCGCTCTATTGAACTCTGAGCATTTTGAGAAGCATTTAAGTACAAACTCCAGCAGACGATGTTTCTTTAGCCAACCTCCCCTACAGAGATCGTTAGTCTAATCGGTAGTCTAAAAAAAACAATGCTCTAGTGGTTTCGATGGCATAAATGCGGCTTAAATTAAAGCGGTTCCGGATTTAATATGTGATGTAGTCTGTCACTTAACCATCCTTACGTTATCCTAGAGAATCTTTCCTGAAAAAAAAATTAAAACTGCTAGAATTTCTGTTCTGCACAAGGGTAGGGGGTTGTGTATAGTTTCATTAATTATCAGCCCATATAAATAATTTCTCTTTTCTCTAAACTATTACAAAAAGCTATAAATTCCAGAATAGTTAATAATCTTATCAAATATCAATTAATCTCTGCAAGCCAATACGGCTTCTAGAGAGGTAAATCCACTGAATCTGCCTGCTCAACATTAGGAAACAACTCGTTCATAACATAGAAAAATAGCTCTACACGATAGGTATATTTCTAGACTTTAATAAAGCTTTCGATTCTATTAAACATTATTTACTTTTTAACAAGCTATCTTTCTATGGAATTAGAGGCGTTTCACATCAACTGTTACCCAGTTACCTACCAAATCGTACCCAGTTTGTGGTAGTCATTAATATAGCAGTCGGCACTGATACTTTAAGATTTGGGTTTCCTCATGAATGCATATTAGGACCTATAATATTTTTCTTTATATTAATAACATTGTTTTCATTCATCGTACTCCAGATATTGTTCTCTATGCTGACGGTACGAATGTTTTTTCGTCCAAACACATCTCATCCAGTATTCCAGTTATAAACCTGTGGCTTGAAAATTTTGTCGAAGTGGCTAGATGCCAATCAGCTTCTCGTAAATGTTAATAAAACAAATTATATTGTTTTTTCTTAGTTCAACACACCAGTAAATCTTACAGGTGATTTATTTTTTCCGTCGGGATCTTTAGAACGGGTTTCCGAATACAAGTTTTTAGGTGTAAAGTTCCGTGAAAATCTTCGTTGGACGTCTCATGTAAGTCTCATGAAACGCAATATCGCGCAGTCAGTTGATATGTTAAATTGATTTGGAACATTACTACCCACATGGCTAAAACGTGAGCTTTAGTTTTCAACTGTTCATTTTTGGCTACGTTATTGTTTACGTGTGTATGGGGTTATATCCAAATCAAAAATAGGTAATTTGTATTTAGTGCAGAAAAAAGCCATAAGGTTTATTCAAAAGTGTCTGCATCTGACCGCACATCGTGACATTTTGAACTGAATCATATACTGAGTATCGAGGCTAGTTAATTTTTTCAAAATAAAAGTTGACCGTGAACAATTTTTGTCTACATATACGGACACTGACATGGATTACATTATTAGACAAAAATAAAAAAAACATAGAACCGGAACCAATTACGGTAGACAAATATTAACCTGGCAAATTCCTAGCCTCCTGAACCTTTACGTTCTCTTAGCTGATATGATTGAAAATAGCTCCTCACTGTTGTCCTTCAAAAAACAAGCAAACATATATTTTTTCATATGTTGTTATTCGCTGTTTCGTCGGTTCTCATCATACATATCGATGCATTTGTAATTATATTGCGGTCTTATTAGTTTTCTCCAAATAAATTCATGACCTAATATGTAGTATATGTTGATTACAGCATGCAATGTGAGTGTATAAAACAGGCAAGCATGTGTTTCCTTGATCCGTTGTAGTTTCTTGTGCGTGTGTGTGTATCTGCACTAATCATAAATATCGATGTATTTTCAATTACGTTGCCACTACAATAATTTTCTTTTGTAATTCTTTGACCGCAGAAGTTGTGTATATTTATTTATTTATTTTTTCTCCTTTTGTTGTTTTGCTGTACGTTTGCCTCCTGCCTGTGTTGTGAGTGTAGCATGGTACTAGAAGCCTAGTCAGGCGAATTTATTTTCGCCTTTCGGCCCCAGCTCCATGGAAATCTTTGTATTGTCAGAAACTCCAAATAATAAACAATATATAGAAGCAGAACCAGCTATTAAGAAATGTGTGTGAAAATACAAGCCGTTTTATATTTGGCTAGTATAATTATGCTCACGAATCAAACATTTATGTACTTTCTTGTTACAATAAAAATATATAATTAGCTTCAGAAGTAATTGGCTGTTTTGTTAAGGTAGTTAGTAATTTACTCACTTACGTTTTATTTGAGTAATTTCTACTCTAGTGAAATTGATTTTGAGGCCAATACTCAGTAACCTAATTACTTATTTAGTAACTTGCAGATATCTGGACTACTTGCTCCATCCTTCATTGATCATCGATGCGTTGCTTCAGTACGCGAATGACATCGGCATTGCAAGCTTAATTTGTAAGTAGTCCTGCAATCGCTGCTGTGGCGTCTCCAGTAATGTAGCCCCACAAATAATGATATTGATAATTTGTCCACAACCTTTTATTCGAGTGAATAATTCCTTCCAACTGTTTCTAGAAGGTCCGCCAATGCTCGATACCTCCTCTGATTGTTGTCATATCCAGGTTTTATAGCCTAAATTCACTCATCCTGAAGACTGTGGCAGGTGAGCTGTATGTTGTCGATGCGGTCACTGTGACAATGAGACCTATGCTAATCTACCTACCCTCAATTTGAGAGCGGAGTTTTTCAAGCAACATGATGGCATGGCGTTGATATTTTCCAGCTGCTGGGTACTCTACTTCGATATCCTCAATCAGTAATGGGGGTTCTAAGTTTTCATAAAAGTCTGCTGAGCTCAGCGCTGCTCGTAGTAAGGCGTTCTTTTACTGTGATGAGTCTGGTCGTGTTTATATGTGTGCTTCTCAGCAGCGTGGTAGCGTCGTTTATCACCCTGTTGCTTTGGGCGCCAAGTGGTGCGCTTGGCTTCCTTTCTTTACACTCCGATTTATTAGAGTCGATCAGTTATATTTAGTTGGATGGATCCTTATTGCAAGATCTCCACGTTAAGTATCGGATCGCCTTCCCTCTTCGCTAAAGTGTCAGAGTTGCACAATTTTTGTTTGCCACGAACGTCACAAGTACTTAGGAAAAGTGCATCCTCACCATTGCTCTGAGATCATCTCGCGAAGCTGCCTCACAGGTTTTGACTCTAAAATGTCAAGGGTACTTCTCATTTCAGAAGTAGGACTTCAAGAATCCAAAAACGAATTCACATACCGTTTAATTAGTTATTCGTGAACTGACCTACCCTTTCTGCTTCTTTCTCGTCGCTAGCTTCCTTTTTTCTCCCCGGAGGAGGCACCTGCGTTAGTAGGTGTTCGGTGAGTTGCGTCACCACGGACCTCGAGCGATGCGGGTTCAATCGCCCACATTTGGCTTTGAGTGACTTCCCGTGTTCCTGGAAAAGGGCAATCTGGTGATTAAGCCGAGCCCGGGGAAGGTGTGGACCCTTCAGTGCCCCCGGGTGAGGCAATACACCACTTCAGCCCTTGCTTCTCGTAGACGGGATTTCTGGCTTGGCCCGACCAGGATGCTTCAGTCAATCGCCTTCTCTTCAAATATTTTCTTTGATATTTCGCTTTTAGCTTTTTCTTTTCTCTCACTTTGCTCGCACATCGCTTACTCCTGCTTCACGTTTTTGTTTGTTTTTTTGGCGGCAAGCGCTAACTTTGGGTGGTAAAATATTCCCTTATTCAGACCAACATTGCGTTATTGACACTAAGTAGCACAGGGAGTGTAGCATACCCAGAAAGGCAATATTTGTAATGGGGTGCTACCTACCCCTTGTAGAGCTAGGTGGTGGGCGGTGCACCACTGTTTCTAAAAACCATCCCATCTTATAGGTTCCAAGCTAAAATAATTTGATCGGTGAACGAAGAGAGTGCGGAAAGAGGCACTTTCCGAATTTCTGAAACTAAACAACTGAAATTACCACTTTAGAAGATTTTTCGTCTTACACTCCGACGACCCTTCTAAGTCGCTCTCAAAACTGTCTCCGTTCCTTGTTGCCAAAGTTGTTCAAAATAAACTTGGCGCGAAATATAAAGCGAAGGAGCTATTTTCCGGTGACCCTCCTGTCTAGGCTTATTAAAGGCACCAGGCTGAGGCCTTGCCTAATCTGAATACGATACTTGATATCAAAGTAACCGTTTCTGCGCACCGTACGTTGTACACCATTTGCGGTGTGATATGGGAAGATGATTTCGTAACCAGCTTTGAAGAGGAAATCGTGGAGGGTCTAAGAGCTCAAGGTGTTGTGGCTGTAAAACAAATTAAAATTCATAAGGATGGCGAGGAACGACCTACCAAGCATGGTATACTGATATTCAAGAGAAACTTGTTGCCCCCTACCCTAAAGGCGGGTAACATCAACAGCAAAGTGCGTCCGTATGTCCAGAACACTCTATTCTGCTTTCGGTTCCAGCGGTACCTGTGCCAGGCGCAGCAGCACTGACCATACCACTGACGACTGCATCCTCTATTACAAATGTGTGAACTTCATCGGCGACCAACCTGCTTACTCCCGATTGGTTAACCAATTTAAAGAAAGTAAATATAAATACTTGCTCTCTTGGTGAAAGAAAATATTGCCTACCAGTATGCAAAGCGCCAACTCTCTGCTGTCCAGAGAGGCTTCTTTTGCCGAGGCCGTGTCCAGCAGAGGGCCTGCATCTTCCAAGGTACCATTGGCGACCAAGGTGTCCTTTTCAAACCACGTGAAGCCCCTGCAGCCTTCTACGCCGAGGCAGAAGCTTACGCTTCCTGGGCATTCTCTCTCAGCTGCGAAAGCAGGAGATGCACCTAGTCTCACCGTGGACCTAGGTGCCGCAGCCGCAATGAAGTTCACGTCATCGTCTCTGCCTCCTGGCCTCTCCCCTCAGGCCAGGGAGCGAGTACCTCGCTCCTCTGCCCTGGGGTGAACTTCCCAGTTTAGGAAGCACCACGTGCAACGTGCAACAGACAATACAGATAGGACCGTGGGCCGACCGAGCACGTCAACCGCTTCCATATCAGGTGAAGGTAGGGGTCATGGGCTGCCCCCACGATCCCTAGACAACTCTAAGGCCTCCGGCAGGCCAGCAAAGAAGTATATAAAAGCAGAAAAAAACTGCAGCTGCAGGTAATCTTTCTGCTCTAATGTCAGATTCAGACAAAATAAATGGCAGACCCAGAAACTAAAACAAAAACGAAAAATACAGCGAAAACACCAGTATTGCTCCCTAGGTGACAACATCACATACCAAACCCCCAATTTATTTCTCGCTCCTCTGATAGTTAAATTTCCATATTGAATGACGACGATCATCCAGTAGAATTGCCGAGGTCTACTGAGGAACTTCGATGATATTGAGTTCCTCCTGGAGGAACACCGCCCACTTGCATTATGTTTACCGGAAACCTATCTGAGTTCAAAACAAAAAAAAAACATTTCTTAGACGCTACCGTATTTTTAGAAAATAACGACAGTATGTGTCTATTTGTGCGGGAAGAGTTGCGAAGTTTGTCTCGAAGCACCTTCCTTGCTCTGAAATCGCTCTTAATACTGCACTAGAGGCTGTAGCGGTGCAATTCCTTCTTCACAAAACGGTGATTGTACGTTCCCTGTACATACCTCCTTCTTTTACTGTTTCGACAAATGATTTTATTGCGCTTTACACCCACTTACTGATACTTTTCTTTTACTTGGCGATTTCAATGCGCATAATTTGTGTGGGGTAGTGCCCACATCGATAGACGTTGTCGAATGACCAGTCAGTTTGAAAGTCAGATGCACTTTGTCTTTTTAACGCTAGAAAACCTACCTATTTTAGTCCATCATCGCAATCGTCCTCAGAAATTGATCTTTCCGTTGGTAGCCCACCCAAATTTGCTTGTTTTAGGTGGGTAGCAAGCACAAACCAATATGGAAGTGACCACTTTCCGATTTTATTAAATAACACGATTCCTCCAAGATGCAGGCAACCGCGGACTTTTCGTTAGAAGCTTGGGAAAGCTAATTCGTCTGTTTTTACGAAAGCGACACAACTTGCATGCACTTCACTTAGTAGACGTTTTGTAAACCCAGTCACAGAGTTGTTAAGTAGTGTCATTCTTCAGGCAGCGGTGCTTGCTATCCCTAGTACTTCCACGCACCTCCCGCGTCGTGGAAAGACGAGTAAACTGAGTCGCGGAAAAACACTAAAGAAAGCCTGGGGTATATTTCGACATTACCCCACGCAAAGAACCTCCTTTGCTTTAAGCAAATAAAAGCTCAGGCAAGATACATCCGACATCAGTCAAAACGGGAATATTTCAAGGGGTATGGCTCTTTCATCAACAGTAGTGCAATACTGAAAAACGTTTGTGATAAAGTTCATCGGATTGAAGGGCGATACCATGCCTTCTCAGTCCGGCTTCTCTCCCACAATGGGATTTGTTGGGAAATTCTAGAGGTGGAAGCGAATTTCCTCGGTAAGCATTTTGCTCATGTGTCTAGAACCGAATAATTTTCATCCGCATTTCCCGCATACAAAGGGCGTGCAGAATCACAAGCTGTGAACACTACAGGTGGCGCACATGAAGACACTAATTGACGTCTTACAATGCGTGAACTTGAAATGTTTCTTCACCTAACTAAGGCTTCAGCTGCAGGACCTGGTGGTATAACTTCCAAATGGGAAGACATCTTCATCCTTCTACGTTACTTCTTATTTTGTACCGTCTTAATCACATATACAGGAGGGA
Source organism: Ixodes ricinus (assembly GCA_037355805.1). Taxonomy (NCBI): domain Eukaryota; kingdom Metazoa; phylum Arthropoda; class Arachnida; order Ixodida; family Ixodidae; genus Ixodes; species Ixodes ricinus. Next base: position 7,766 of record JAZHYW010005409.1, read on the forward strand.
AAGTTCCCTTCGGCATGAAATGGAGAAACTGTAATTTTTCAATTAAAAACCTGAGAAGGATATTTCCTCTGCATCCGGCTATTACCCTAGCGCCCTTGACAGATGTCCGAGCAAGACTTTTGTGAGTATTGTAAAAATGACACTTTCGTAATATTTAGACAAATAAAACATCTTGAATCAGCCTCAATGTGGGTTTCCTTCCGGTCGTTGTACAGTTTATCATTTAGTGCGTCTTGAAACCATAATTCGTGAAGCATTTGTGAATAGACAGTTGTGTGTATCATTTTTTTATATGGAGAAGGCATATGACACAGTATGGCGTCATGAAATTTGTTTTGATTTGCATGAAGTTGGGGTTCGAGGTAGCGTGCTTGCTACAGTAAAGAGCTATCTTTCTAATCTAACATTTTTGTGTGAAGCTGGCAACGTCTTTATCAAAAGAATTCGACCAGGAGACCGGGGTTCCTTAAGGGGAGTCCTCAGCGTTACTCCCTTTTCTGTAAAGATGAGCTCAATAGCCCATCCCCTACCCATCTGTGCAATATACATTCTATGTTGTTGACCGTTAAATATCTCTTACATTGTGCATGCTTTCCATATTCGAACGAAGGTTTCCATTTGCTATCACCAATCTCCTAAAGTGGGCAGATGAAAACGGCTTTATTTTTCTCGGGAAATACTTGCTGTCTGCTACTCCCGTATAAGGGGACTTTCTGCAGATATTTCTCTATATATGCTGCAGAGCCCCATCCCTGCAAAAGTAGTCCTTACGCTTTTGGGCCTCACTTTTGACCGTTGGCTATTGTTTGGCCGTCCTATACAGGGTAAGAAGTTAAACCGCCAGAAATCACTGAACCTTATTAAAGTCTTGTTCCACAAAACATGGGGCTCTGACCGTCTATTTTTTTTTTTTGCGAATTTATTACCCTGTAATTCTCTCACGTCTGGATTATGGCAGTTTACTGTACGGATCTACTAGGCCATCAGCGTTTAAGGCACTGGACCATGACTATCATATTGGATGTCGTTTTTCAACAGGAGCTTTTAGAACGTCGCCTGTGCTTAGCCTTTATACTGAAGCAAACAAGGTGTCATTTGACAAACGAGGATTTTCTTTGGAATGTGTGTATTCATTAAGGATACAGTCAGTTGTCCAGCATCGTACGAGGCGGTTTTTAAGGATATGAGATGTCAGAGAACTTTCCAAAATAAGTCCAGCATTATGCTTTCATTCGTTATAAGAAACATGAATTGGGCACAGTCCGCTAGAATAGACAGTAACCCCCGTTGCTTGTGTTCCAAAGACAGTGGATTTATGGAATTATATTTGCATGCACTGTTATTTTTCACTAAGTTTAATAAAATGATGCGTCAACTTAGGTCATACGTCAACGATTGTTTTAGCTTCATAAGGAAGATAATTGTTATTCTCATTAATACAAAGACGTCACAAAAAATGAATCTTACGTTGGATGCGTCATGATCGGCCATTCAATAAGAAGTGCTCGATTGCTCACTTCAGCCGCAGCTGTTTTTACTGCGGAACTGCACAGCCTACTGCTAGCAGTAGATTTTATTATCCAGACAAGTAACTCCCCTTTAGTGATATACACAAACTCGCTAAGTGCCTTACAAAATCTGATGTCGCTAACAACCACAAAAAAAAACACGCTCTCATTAGTTTTCCTTAAGACAAATATTTAGCAGCAACCAGTAAGGGATGTACCATTCTACTTCGCTGGGTGCCAAGTCTTTTTGGATTCCGGGGAATGAAGTGGAGGATTTTGATGCGAGCACATGTGGTACCCGTGCTCTGGATATAAGTAGCCTTCCGTTCAGAGATTACTATGGTTCAATTAGGTACTACGTTAGATCTCACTGTCAAGCAGACTAAAACCTACAAGTAGAGAACAAGCTGCGAATTATAACGACTTGTCTTAGTGATTGAGAGATCATCAGGCTTCAAGAGGTTTTCCATCAGGTAATCCCCTGTCGTCTGCGCATTGGGCATACGCGTCTTATGTATGGACACCTCTTGCGAGAGGAGGAGCTTCCTGAATGTGAACATTGCCAGGAAGGTTTGAGTGTTTTACATTTACTTCTCGAATGTCCAGCCTATAATGAAAAAGGACGCCACTAGTTCTCGCAACTGTACAGGGAACATGTCTCTTTACAGCTAGGTGTGTTACTCGGAAATGAGCCACTGCTCCCACATACTCAGTTTTTTTTTCGCTCCTAAGAAGTATCAATTGTTTAAGTGAACTGCTGAATATTTACTTCCATGTCATGGTTATCGATTAGAAATTTTTATGTTCATAAGTTTATTCACTTCTAGCTACTAAATATATTTTCTCCTTATCCCTTTTTCTGCAATAGTTACGTTTCTTGGCGCATCATGGCCTTAGATGCTTCTGCGCCCTAAAATTCAATCTACTAATACTAATTCTTTTCTTCTTTTTAATTTTTCACGCCGTCACTCAAACATACCAGAGGAGTTCTTTTTAACCGGTGGTTAATTGGGGAGAATTCCGGAATTGAAGAAGCCAACGTATTCTACACTCACTAAAGCAATCCGGATCTGCGCTTCCTTCAACACACTCTTGTCATTTTCAGAGGGCCCGTAGTCACATAATTCGCTCACACAGATCCCTTTCGATGGATAGTCATTGGCGTGGCTGTGAGCGAGGAATAAAAACCATCGTTTTCTGAGGTCGGGTAGCGTAGAAGTATCACTAATTATTTCACGATACTGGAATATGTTGAATGTACTTAACAAGGTATTACCGGTAAAACAAAATTCCCGCGGAATAACTACCTGTGCGATGTGTGCAGGCGCAGACAAAAGAAAGCCCCGTCACAGCTACGGGCTACGCCTCAAACTTTTGTTTCGCCGCCCTGCCACCATGAATGCTCCATGCGTCTTTTCGTGAAAGGTGGATCGAACTCAGCAGCGCAAAGCAGCACCAAATAAAAATAAAAATAATTTACATCGTTTACACGCGACCCGCGTCACTCGGCCTGCCACTCTTTACAAATTATTGATGTTGTTTACAATCTACTTTTTTTCGTTTGCATGACTGGGTTTCAAAAGTTACGTCAAGCCTCGTTTTTTTCTTGTAACGTTCTTCACTAAATTCAAGCGCCTCAGCCTTTTGGCCCGCTTTTCTCACCTTTACGCGACAACGCAACCTATGCGCGCGAGAAGCACTTGTACGCCTAAGTCGCCAGTAATTTAATCGCAAACGTTATATGAGGTTTCAAATTCACTTTCTAATAAATCAAGGCACGCTACGCAAATCCAGATAACCTAGATTTTGGAAACGTAGAAAATCATACCATGGAGGTCGTTGGCAATTTTATTGCGGAGGTTTTTTGCGCAGATTCGCTGCTCCACGGCACGTTGTCACGTGCCGTAGAAAAAAAGGGCGGGTGAAAAGCCGAAGATGTTTGCAAACATTCAAATATTTTGTTCCCTCCACGCACCTCGTATTGCCAACGCGGCCTTGAAAACACGTGACCCCAACTGTGCAGCTGAAATTTTCTGAAATCTAGCTACTGCATCTCGGGAGCAGTCGATCACGGCACACATTGCAATTAATAAAATTAATTGTGATTTATTCCAAAATGGTCTTTCGATCGGAGCTCGGCGCTCTGACGCCAAATCATATTACTATTTTTTAATCTGTATTTCTTCACCTTCGTATACGTGCTTTGAATTATAGGCAAATTACTTCCGGAATTTCTTCCTCTCTTCGAATATCCAAATTTTATACTGGATCGTGAAAAAAGTCACCGCACTCTAAATGCAAGTAAAATGAACCGAATTTGTGTTCTTCAGTTGCGGAAAGCAAAATTATTTTTTGAAAGGTTGTTTTCGAATTGCTTATATTTAAAGAGAACACGACATTTCTTTAAAAAAGTTTGATTTGAAACGCCCTCTATAAAAAAGGAGGGCCACTTACTTTCATGAATACATTCAAACAGGAAGTGCCGTTTAAATTTCTCTCCTTCATTCTCATCTTTCAACGGCACGCGCAAGGGCCGCTCGGCCAATCGAGTAAGCATTTCGCGAGACATTTTTACGCGTGCAGACAACACGTCACGTTTCGGTTCCTCTTTTTTTTTTTTGGCAGTGTTAGTTTGTCTAAACAATTTTAAAAAGGAAAGGAAGAAAATGACGTTTTGCTGCGTTAGGATCTGCCACGGTACAATCAAATTTGGAAGTTTCATACTCCGCAAGTTTTCTAAAAAGATGAAGCACAACATTATTTGTGCTTGGCTGCATCCCCGAAGAATAGCTGCAGGTGCCAGTCTCGTGCCTCCTGATTTGTTCACACTACTTATTTTCACAGTAACTAAGAAAAAAAATTATCAAGGTGACTGAACCGTCAGACTCTCAGCATCACGTCATATTTAGAGTATAAAGAAAAGGCTAGGAAACGGCCCTTGTTTTGTCATTAACACTTGCTGAAATTTTTGTTTTTGGTATTCAGCAGTCAGCCTTAAGAGTAAGCAGTCAGTATTAAGAGTCGTCGTAATAAGAGTATTAAGAGCCTTAAGAGTCAGCAGTCAGTTAGCATAATCAGTCGTCGTAAGAAAAACGTATTTTGAATGACCGTAATAATTAATACAAATATGAAACTTGCGACAGATCTTAGAAATTTCTAAAATACAGTCACCATAAACGTCAAGAAAAAAAAGTGAGACGGGGTTTAAAACTGGAAAGTTTTTTTATGTTTTGACATGCGCCATTGAAGCGTTCGAGATAGTAAACCAATATTGAAATTGGGGTTGACATCAGACCTTTAAAGAAAATGACATGCAACGCTTACATCTGCCGAACGGGATCGGCGGGAACGATAGGTACTTACTCCTCGATGAACCAATTATGGGACCTCAAAATCCATCCTGCAGCTATTTCACCCCCTGGATGAGATAGCCCCAGCTATCATCAAACTGGAGCCTGGATTTGATTATGTTTAAGGTGGAAGCTAGAGCTTTCTGAGAAGCCGATTGAACGATTCGTCAAAGATTTCTGGTTGGCGTGCTTAATTAACAAAGGCAAAAATGAAGATGTGCAGTGGCCCACGACCAGGCAATATTTGGTGAAAACGTTTCGCCAACACTCAACTTGCGAGAGAAGTTTCGTGGCTTCTGATGTGCTTCTTATAAGCATTTCTTTTTCCTCCTTAAATTTCAGTCTTTTGAGCGTTATCAGAAGTGTAGATTTCCAAAGGAAGCACATATTTTTTTCAATAATAGCTGGTGCACTCGTTCATCGAATATGACGGCTTGCAAGCTTTGGAACTTGTTCAAGGGGTGGAACCAAAAGGAAAGTACCAACTGCGTCTCGGAAACTTATGTAGTCCTGAAGCTTTCTCACATTTTGAGCATTTTCAATGAGGCGCGCTTGGTATTCGCTAGAGCAGCCACAGCATACCAAGTGGATTGAACATCTTTGTTGATTTTGACGTGCGAGTTAACTAATCAGAATAGTGCACACCGTTTTCAGTTGTTCTGAATGCTAATACTTATAAAAACATAAATGCCATGCCTTCAGATTTAAACTTCATTAATTCTCCTGGGTTTAGTTCAGAAGACTCATCACAGATGTCAGTAGGCTGATTATCAGCTCTCCTAAATGGTAATTGTTTTGGTTGCCTGGAACGCTTCTTCGACCGGTACTTTCAACGGCCTATCCCGCCGATGGAATAGAAGTTGTTTGGTAATGGCAACACGACGTACCAAAAACGGCGTGTCATCCGGTCGGATGTTGAGATATTGACGATTGGTGCCAGGACTTACGGCAAAAAGTAAGAGTGAACGCGAGTGTTGTTCCCGTCGCGGTGTTCCAACTGTTAGTTCCTTAAGCGTTCGTGGAGTCTGAAGCTAGAAAGCGATGTAGAGCATAACAGGTATATGAAACATATACCAGTAAATGCTGTGACACTTCTAGGATTTCGGCCGGCAACATGACATTTCTCAGTTATCAGGAGGAATTCGAAGGAGCACTTATATTTCGCTGTACAAACCCTAATCGCACACCGGTACCAAGCACAATACAAAAAGTTTGCGTGTAAATATGCTAACTGCCCGAATTCCACCCAGGGTTTTGGCAACTCAAGACAAGAATTTTGACCCATACTATAAAGAAGAGAAGGCATAAGCACGATGGCCTTTCAGGTACATGCCCGACCCAACCGAAACTCGAAACACACCGATTCTCGACGAGAATACAACGCAAAGCGCCAGACGCTTGTCTGACGCCATTCTGTGCTAGCGTTGCGCTCTGTGTGGGACGCTGAAAGACGCGCAGCCGGCGATGCTGACGCAAACTAGAGGGCCCTCCATCGATCCAGTACTGATAACGTTTGAGTGAGGAGGGGGCATTCTCTCAGAAGGTGTTTTTATTCTATTGTATCTGTATCGGTACGCATGAACTGCTGTAGTTCAGGTCTCGCGAAGCGCCAGTAAAATCAAACTTCTTGCGGACGTAATATATCGCACTGCCTTCTTCGAACTATTTGCATGGCACGTATCGCACGTCGCATGAGTAATTGCCGCTAAAAATAAGCGTGTTTTTCTAGTACTCACCCTGAGGTGAATTCACAATTGCTGTTGAATTTGCCGTCGTGCTTGTCGTACTTCTCGTAATTCCCATCGTGCTTGGAGTCGAACTTGGCATCGTACTTGCAGTTGTTATCACGGTCGGCACTGCAGTCGTTGTTGTCGTCATAGGTGGGGTGGGTGGTCCGTTCGACGACCCGGTAGATCTTCCCGGGAACTCATTCGGATACGTGATGTCTACATCATCTTCGCCTTGAACACGGGAGAAGCAGGCGTAAGCCAAACCACGTGAGAGGAGTCGAAGTTGTCTAGGCATTGACTGATTCCCACCATTGCTCAAAGCGTACTTCTACGTAGTTCAACTACTCTACTAAAGTTAGTGTAGTTCAAGTATTTTTCTGGGTAGTATAGTAACGTTCAATTACGTTATTATTTCGGTAATTAGTACTTCGCTTTAATTACTGTTTGCGAGTAACTTCTACTCAAATTAATATTTATGTTTGAATTATAGTGGTAGGTTTTCTGGTCAACAAATATTCCTGCACAAAAATCGATAAGGTGTTGGAATATTAGCTGATATTTGCCAAGAGGGGGAAGCATGTGGGGGAGGAAGGGTGGGGGTTTGAAGCGTCCAGGACCCTCTAAAATTTTCTGAAGCACCATACTGCAACAACCCTGCTACGAGGCGCGGGGGGCGGGCATACACGTCGCAATTGAGGCCCAGTAAATGCGGTATTAGCGCCGAAGACTGACATTTTTTTGAGTCACTAAGCTCAAGGAGACTTCACGTATATAAAGAATGGGTTTCTCCCCACTTCTTCTGAACGTCGGAACTCTCGGCCACGACAGGAGTTGCACACACTGCAGCCTCACTCGAAGGAGTCAACAAAATGAAGCACTCGCTCGAAGGCGAGCTGATGCTCCCATGGTTTGTTCTGCACTCGAAGGATCGCGTGTTAAAGGGCAACGCAAAGGTGAACTCTTTGCGTTGCGTTTCCCCCAAAACTCGACGTATGCATATCTTCCAAAATTCGAAGATCCTTCGAGAATCTTAATTTTCCCCCCAACGTTTCTGCAAAACAACGAAGAAAAAAAAAGTTGAATTGGGATGTACTTTAAGCACATGGACGATGGTACTTAAAGTACTATTTTGAGTAAGATTAGAAAACTTGTACTTTTATTGAACTACATTATTAAAATATATTATGGTATTTTCTTAAGAATGTAAAATTCCCGACTTTAAAGTACATTCCTCAAATTTGGAAACAAAAAATGTCGTATCGTCATCCGAAAACGCTTTATTGTTTTTTGAGACTTCATCTGCTCATTTCTCTGGGTGAAGTAACTGCAGCTATAAGACCATTAATATAAGTGCCTGCACGTATTGAAATAAGCCATGCAATTGAGAAGACTGTATTCATCTATGTTTTTACATTCTAACTACTTTGTATCTAGAAACGAAATATTCTGAACGATAATCATGGCAACTTAGCAGAACTTTTTTCAGAATCTTTTCACCCGCTGTACGAGTGGTAACTTTAGCGAACTACCAAGCTTACCTCGCACAGTAAGCATTTTTAAAATTCACTTACGTGCTCTAAGAGGACGCATGGCCAGTTTCGAACTAGAACCATACAGTTACCTTCTAAAAATACTAAGTTAACAAAGCAATTTTAGTTAATAAGTTTTCACATTGTGATGACTAGCCCCTATATGAGGTCCTCTAGCCCATATAAACTACATGAACGTAGCAGATTGGTCTAGCTTTCCCGGTTTCTTATTTAATCCAAGCCTTCAAAGCTAAAACACCCCGCGTATATCGTTGTTATAATAAAGATAATGCAAAATTATGAAATATAAATATTAGCACATAGTTTTAACGAAACAAAAAAGAAGCTTTCACAAGGTTCCTTCAAAGTTTGTTGGTGAGCGGCAAGCAAGAAGTATTAAATTATAATAAAAAAAACATGCCATATTTTCAAAGCTAGCTTGATGAGGAATATAATTGTATTTTTATAACCGAAGTGAATATGCCAACATGGTAATTACTTTTTGTGTAACTTATGCTTTGGAGCGGACTTCGATAACCGATCTTTCAGCAAAAAAAATAAATATATGACCAGAATTTGTGTTTTTAGTGACTCAATTTCTAAAGGTCAATACAATAGCTGAATCAATTAGCAACTTTAAATGGATAACATATGTCTAATCACGTTTGTTGTAGCAGAACCTAAATAGCGGCAGGCTTTACTAATTTCGAGTAGATTTAGAATTTGAAAACAACCATTGCGCTCATTTTCACGCAAAGCAGAAAAAAACAGTCATTGCAATTCCATGATAGGGCTCTTTAATGACAACGATAAAATTATTTTCGGATCTAAAGCGAATCAGAGGTGCTACAAATCACTTCGCAATCACGAGAAACGCACTATGTTCAATGTCATAATGAACATTTCATTTTTAAACCTCATTCGCCGACTTTCCTTGATAGACCTATGGGCTTTGTTTTTCAAATATTTCGTAAAATTGGTAGATTCACAAGATACGCACAGAGTGCAGATATGCAGATATGAGGTACTAGTCTTCGCAGCTATAGTGGCTCGGGATTCCCGCGTCTTTTAAACCGCTCGATTGAGGTGACGTGGTTTTTGGTCGGTAATCGCCTTGCAAGATGCGAGAAGGTGACTAATTTTTTTATTGCCTGCAATCCACGCTCCATATGGAATTCCGGAGCAGACTTGTGTGCAACTCAGTACAAGTAATAAAATTACTTGTAATTGGTTACTTTTTGAGCAATTTAGTAACCATTTTATCACCTTTATATTCATAGCGGTGATCAGATTACTTTTGGAAGCACTAAAGTTACAGGTAATAGTTAATAAATACTTCACCTCATTTTTGTCATGGCTCCGATTGTTTTCACGTTTCCAACCAAAGTAATTCTCGAAGCAAGTAGCTGAGAAGAGCGTGATTTATCAAAAGTGGAGGATTAAAAGTATTAATAGTTCATACTTCTGTAATTCTTGTTCAATAATGAACCGTACGAAAGGCCCGCCGTTTTAAAACTGACTGCAAAATCTTTCGTCGTGAAAATATTATGCAATCGGAAAAGACGCTTTTACTTTTTCAAATGATGGACAATTGAATTTCTTCTAATGTAATCAAGTTAATTAATAAAATACCTTTTTTAATCGAAGTAATTGTTATTATGATCAATTACTGTTCCGGTATAACATGTACGAGGCCGCTCCCTAGATGGTGACGCCACCTAGCGGAGACGTGAAGGAGAAGAACGGCCAAAGCGTAAATTACCGCGTGCGGTTGATGTGGCAACTTGCTGTTATCCGGCTATGTAGAGCGTGTTCCTAAAAAAAAGTTTTGCTTGTTTTCTTCGCCGCCCAAATATGCTGCGCCCCGTCCAACGCTCAGTTTCTGCACCAATGTAGTGCTAATATTTTGAACGGGATATTAAATTCCAGTATAAACCGTGATCTCACTCAAATTGTATACGCTATATTAAAAAAAAATTAATGACAAAGTGGCCGCCGACAAGGAGCACGGACGCATTGAGTTGAATGGCACAAGCGGATGAGAAAGGGCCCCGTCTTCCCGTTTAACGTTTAAGAAGGAACACCTATAAATTTTGAATATGTTAACCATTAGTTCTTAAACACTACATATCTTGTTTGAACCGCAAGCACTACGTTTGTGCGCTAACTGAAGGTTCTCGATTGCGTAGTTTCTCTTTGCGATTAGAAACAAAGCACGTTGTAAACGTTTCACAGGGACTTCCTGTACTTTCACACAAATTTGTTTTGCTTACCGAAAGTCGCGAAGAGAAGAGCGGCCGCCAGTGCTCCGACAAGAAGCAGGAGGATGAGAGCCATCAAAATCATTTTGTTGTTCCTTAAAGAAAATACTTAATATAAGGCATCCGCGAAATAATTTTTTTGTCTTAGCAAGCACTTTAAGATTTAAAGCAGGACGCTTAAGCTTGGCCTTTAGGAGTGGAACGCGATAGCAACACATAGAAACGCCCGCTCGTTCTCATGCTATACAAGTCTGTCTGCAAGGCCACAGTGTCTTTCGTGCTCTCGACTGAGTAATTTGCAAGGAAATTTGCTCACGCAGAGATATAGATACGGCCGCTCCCGGCAGAGTTTTCAGGCAATATTTCACCCGTCAGCCTAGTACAAGCAACACCGTCCGCCCGCGCCTAGCGCATTCAAGATTTCGGCCAAGCGCAGCACAATGCCGTGAACAAGGACAGCATCGCAGGCTTGTGCCCCTTTCAATACAACCATGTTTGAATGGTCAACTGTCTTGACGCCGGTTCCAGGGACACGTTTGCCGGGAAGGCAGAGCTCACCGTGAAGGGTAAGCACTGCCTTGTCATAGACCCCTGTGTCCAAGAGCTAACTTTCAAAATAAATTGGGTGCCGATTCTGACGCCAGACAATGTTGTATACAAGTTGTTTATTCTTTTGGCTCGGTCACGAAAGTGAAAAAAGAAATGTGGAGACACGGGGGTTTTGAGGATCTAGAGACAACGTGGAACATCACTCTGGTCCTGCGAAACGGCGTTGGTCTTTAAGCCCTTCCGAGCCACGCAAACATAATAGGGATGCACGTGCTCTTCTCGGCGCGTGGGCCTCCACCCATGAGCTTCCGTTGTCGGCAGGAGGGTCACATGACATGGCAGTGCTCGGCCCTGTTGTGCATGGTATGCCGTGGTTTTGGACACAACGCCGACAACTGCCTAATGTCATACACTGCCATGGAACGGCGAAACCGCGAAAACGAAATCAACGAAAAAGGACTGGACGATTTCGATATTGAGGAGATTGCACGAGGGTCCAGCAATGCCATACGGGACGACAAAAAGGCCCGAAAAGTCGATAAACAAGTAAGCACCAAGTTCCAACCCAAGAGGCGGGGAACCGGGCGACGAAACAACGACCTTCTGCGCTTCGGAGGCCATTGAAGAAGCATTCCAAAGAGACGACACAGAAGCGGAAATTCCCGACGCGACCCCAACAATAGGCCAACATGGCATAAGGTACTCAGAAGAAAAAAAAAACGAAAACACGATTGAACTGCCGGTGGGCTTCAGGAGAGCCTCCAGGCCAGAGGCATAAAGTCCAGGCTGCCAGGGACAAAGGGAGGCCTCTTCCAGCCCTTGTGCCCTCTTAAGCAGGAATAGGAAGAGAGAATATATTGCCACGAACGGCGGTAACACGAAAACGAGCAGTGAACTCAGAAATAACGGTTTAATAGGCGAACTTGTGCCAACCAAACATAATACACGAAAGAGCGTCGAGGCACCAGAAAAGCAGGCGGCGATTCGGCGGCGACAACAGAGAGCACGAGCGAGACTGACTCGACAAGGTCCCGGGCAGCTGCTTATCTAGAGTGCGTCGTTATTTCGAAAGTTCGGCGAAGAAAGTTCGAGCGTCGCGTGCTCGGAGCGAGGAGGAACTGGCACTTTCGAGAACAACAAAGCAAAGGGAAAGTTACAATTAGTGCGACAATGAATGGGAATCTTCTAGAAGACCGTGACCGAGCGTTGCTTTCTCGGCTCTGCGGGCGGCATAATCCCCCTTTTACAAGTGCATCGACCCGATGCAACGTGAAAGGAAAACAGAAATGGCTAAAAAATTTACGGTGAAACAAAATAAACATGCAGTATCGCAATCATATCGTGCGTAGAACGGCTTGAGTCGAACGACGTGGACGACTTCGGGTCGTGGTTGGCGGCGTCCTGATGGTCGCGTTCCGTCGGGGAGCACCTCGTAGTTCAAGTCCCCAAGGCGGCGGATGACCTTGTAGGGTCCGAAGTAGCGTTTTAACAGTTTTTCGCCGAGTCCGCGGCGGCGAATGGGCGTCCACACCCACACCCTGTCTCCGGACTGGAACTCCACGTCGCGGCGACGAAAGTTGTACCGACCAGCGTCCACACGTTGCTGGTCCTTTATTCGAAGACGGGCTAGCTGGCGTACTTCCTCTACTCGTTGGGTGACCAGCTGGGCGTCGTCGGTGCTGTCGTCCGTCGGGTCGTGGGGCAGCATGGCGTCGAGCATCGTCGTCACCTTTCTGCCGTGCACCAGCTGAAAAGGTGTAATGCCGGTAGTTTCTTGAATCGCCGTATTGTACGCGAACGTGGCGTAGGGCAACACTTCATCCCATGTCTTGTGCTCCACGTCCACGTATATCGAAATCATGTCGGCGATGGTCTTGTTTGGTCGCTCCGTCAGCCCGTTGGTCTGCGGGTGGTATGCCGTGGTCCGGCGGTGGTCGGTGTGGCTCAGGCGGAGTATCTCTTGTGTCAGTTGCGCCATGAACGAGGATCCTCGGTCCGTAATCAGGACTTGGAGAGAGCCGTGTCGGAGGACGATTGACTCCACGAAGAACTTGGCTACTTCCACGGCGGTCCCCGACGGGAGTGCTTTTGTCTCGGCGTACCTGGTGAGATAATCAGTTGCGACGATTATCCAACGGTTTCCCTGCGTCGACGGCGGAAATGGTCCGAGAAGATCCATTCCAATTTGCTGGAATGGTGTAGTCGGGGACGCTATCGGTTGCAGGAGACCTGCCGGCTTCGTCGGTGGTTTCTTGCGTCGTTGGCATTCGTGGCTCGAACGGACGTAGAGGTGGACAGTCTTCGGGAGCTTGGGCCAGTAGTATTTCTCTCGGATCCGTGCAAGAGTCCTACAGTAGCCAAGGTGACCAGATGTTGGGTCGTCGTGGCAGGCTTGGAAGATCTCTTCTCGAAGACTAGCAGGAATCACCAGGAGCCACGTCGAGTTGCTGCCCCCGAAGTTTTCTTTGTAGAGGCTACCTCTCCGGACGGCGAATCTTGGCAGGTCATGTGAGAAGACTCGGGGAATCGTACCCCTCGTCCCTCCAAGTGGTCGATCAGTGCGCGCAGCTCAGGATCGTTCCGCTGGAGCGCTGCCATACCGTGAACGCTTACTGCCCCAAGAAAGTGATCGTCGTCGTCGTCGTCTTTGGCACAGCCGGTAGCTGACTCGACGGGGGCTCTGGACAGGCAGTCGGCGTCGCTGTGTTTTTGGCCTGACTTGTAGGCCACGGTCACGTCGTACTCTTGCAGCCGAAGGCTCCACCGAGCAAAGCGTCCCGATGGGTCCTTCAGGCTCGCTAACCAACACAGCGAGTTGTGGTCGGTGGCCACACGAAAATACTCCCGTACAAGTACGGGCGGAATTTCGTGATGGCAAAGACGACGGCCAGACATTCCTTCTCGGTCGTCGAGTAATTGCGTTGCGCGTTTGACAGCGTCCGGCTAGCGTATGCGATCACGCACTCCGCACCGTCTTGTCGTTGTACTAGTACCGCTCCGAGTCCTGTATTACTGGCTTCCGTGTTAACTTCCGTTTCGACTGATTGGTCTTAGTGGCCGATAATCGGTGGTGACTGGAGCCGCCGCTTCAGTTCGTCGAATGCCTGTTGTTGTTCTCCACCCATTCGAAGTTCACGGCGTCTTTCGTAAGGTGAGTGAGCGGCGCAGAAAGCTTGGCGAAATCCTGAACGAATCGCCGGTAGTATGCGCAAAGTCCAAGGAATCTTCGGACGGCCTTTTTGTCGGTGGGCGGTGGAAAGGCAGCTACGGCGCGAGTTTTCTCAGGGTCAGGACTTACACCTTCATTGCTCACAACGTGGCCCAGGAACTTCAGTTCGCCGTAGGCGAACCGGCACTTTGTCGGCTTCAGGGTGAGTCCTGCGGTCCTGATAGCCTCAAGAACGGCTCGAAGGCGTCGCAAATGCTCGTCGAAGTTGGCCGAAAATACCACGACGTCGTCGAGGTAAACGAGACGTGTCTGCCACTTGAGGCCTACCAGGACGGTGTCCATGACACGTTGGAACGTTGCCGGCGCTGTGCAGAGTCCGAAGGGCATCACCTTGAACTCATACAGTCCGTCGGGCGTGACGAAGGCAGTCTTTTCTCGGTCCCGTTCGTCGACTTCGATCTGCCAGTAGCCACTCTTAAGGTCCATCGACGAAAAGTACCGTGAGTGGCGCATCCGGTCCAGCGTGTCGTCGATGTGGGGGAGCGGATACACGTCTTTCTTTGTCACCGCGTTTAGCCGCCGGTAGTCAAAGCAGAATCGAAGCGTTCCGTCCTTCTTCACCAGTACAACTGGAGAGGCCCACGGGCTGCTCGAAGGCTGAATAATGTCGTCGTTCACCATCTCTTGCAACTGTTCCTGAATGGCCTCTCGTTCCTTTGGGGAGACCCAGTACGGCGGCCGATGCACAGGGAGCGCGTCCTCGTTGGTAATGATGCGGTGTTTAGCAACTGTTGTCTGGCGCTCCTCGACGTCGTCGCATAGCAGTCACCGAACTCGGCGAGGAGGTCTCCGAGCTGTCGTTGTTCCGTGGCGCTGAGCTTGGGGTTAACGTCGAGCTGCGGCGGCGGTGTACTGTGCGGCTGACACGGCGAGGGCTCTTTGGAGATCGCGGCGATTTCGGCGTCGGCCCGAAGTTCTTCGACGTGTCCCACAGCGGCACCTTTCGTGAGGTGCTGCGCCTCCGGTCGAAAGTTCGTCACGAGGAACACGGTACGTACATCCTGCAGCTCCGCTACGCCCCTTGCGACGCCTATTCCTCTTCCGAGAAGCAGTTGGACGTTGCCCTCCAGAAGGACTTTCCCGCGGGCAACTGCATCGGTCACGGCAGGCACAAGAACACTCGACCGTGGCGGCAGGTTCACGTGGTCCGCAATGACTCGGACGGCGGCTGGCGTCTTTTTTTATCCCTCCGGAGGAAGAACGGGCTTTCGCAGCGTCAACCTGTTTGTTCCAAGGTTGATCACGGCACCGTACTCAGAGAGGAAGTCCATGCCAAGGATGACGTCTCTCAAACAGTCCTTCAGGACGACGAATTTCACGGGGCAGGTCTCTCCGTGGATGTCCACGCGCGCAGTACACCTTCCCACTGGTGTGATGAGATGTCCGCCGGCGGTTCGTATTTTCGGGCCATCCCACGGCGTCATCACATTCCGAAGGCGGCGAGAGAGCTTCCCACTTAAAACGGAATAGTCTGCTCCGGTGTCCACGAGTGCCTTCGCGTCGTGGCCGTCGATGGTAACGTCGAGGTTATTCGACACCGTCGCAGAACCGTCGTTCCTATGCGTCTCGTCGCTGGTGTGGGAGCCCTCCGGTGTTTGTGGAGGATATTGGCGTCGTTCGTCATCAGCAATACCACCTCCCGGTATAGCCGCACTCAGTTTTCCCGGCGAGGCAGGGGGTCAGGCTTTCTCGGCGGGACCTACAATGAGGCGATGCAGGGCGTTGTGGTGACGGCGATCGGAAACCGCGGCGGGGAGACGGTCCCGGGGATGGCGACCGGCGGAGGTATTCGGCGATGTCCCGGGATCGCTTGCCGTAGTGGGGTCGCGGATCGTCGTGGTGGAAGCCGCGTAGCCCCAGCTGCCGGTACGGGCAACGGCGGTAGACATGGTCGGCTTCCCCGCAGTGGTAACACAGCGGGCGTCGATCGGCCGTTCGCCAAACGTCGGTCTTTCTGGGCGCCGGCTGTTCTTGCCGGACGAACTGACGTCGAACGTCGAGACGTCGGGGGTACGCCTGTGTTGGTGCGTCCCGTTGTCGTGGCGCAGGAGGTTGACTGGCAGCAAGTGGCGGTCGTCGGGCCATGGCGGCGTATCTCACCGTCGATTGCTCGAGCGGAGCAGGGTTGACAGGAGCCTTTGGTTCGATGGCTCTCTCAAGCTCTTCCCTCACAACTTCGGCGATGGACTGCGAAGCCGGGTTGTCGGCAGCAGGCAGCAGTTTCTTGAGTTCTTGGCGAACGACTTGACGGATCATCTCGCGAAGCTCGTCGGTGCTGGTGCTGAACTCGGAGCTTGCCGATGACAGAGTCGAAACGTCGTTGAGCTGATGGTAGTGGCGTGCTCGGGCCATTAACGCCCGCTCGATGTTTGTTGCTTCGGCAACAAATTCTTCGACGGTCGGCGGGGGTTGCGAATAAGTCCGCCAAAGATTTCGCTTTTCACGCCTTTCATAAGGAAGCGTAACTTCTTCTCGTCGGTGGCATGCGGGCTCGGCGCGGCTGCTGAGGCGGAGGATGTCTTCAATGAAACTGGCGACCGTTTCGTTGGGGCCTTGATACCTCGCCTGGAGAAGGTCTTCGGCCACCTGCCTACGATGCTGATTCATAAACGCCCGCTTCAGCTCGGTAACGCAGGCGTCCCACGACGTGAGCGCAGCCTCGTGGTTCTCGAACCAGTGTCTCGCAGTACCCTCCAACGAAAAGTAGAGGATCTGCAGGTACTGGTCGGCGTTCCATCTGTTATGGCGTGCCACGCGCTCGTAGTGATGGACCCAGTCCTCGACGTCCTCGTGGATCTCCCAGTGGAAAGGCATCGGAGTCCGAGGGGCGACGGGCAAGTAAACGATGGGTGGAGCGGTCATCGTCGTGGCATTCTTGTACCCCACACCTCCACCAGAAATGCCACGAACGGCGGTAACACGAAGACGAACAGTGAACTCAGAAATAACGGTTTAATAGGCGACCTTGTGCCAACCAAAAATATTAAACGAAAGAGCGTTGAGGCAGCAGAAAAGCAGGCGGCGATTCGGCGGCGACAACAAAGAGCACGAGCGAGACTGACTCGACAAGGTCGCGGGCAGCTGCTTATCTAGAATGCGTCGTTATCTCGAAAGTTCGGCGAAGAAAGTTCGAGCGTCACGCGCTCGGGGCGAGGATTAACTGGCACTTTCGAGAACAACAAAGCAAAAGGAAAGTTACAATTAGTGCGAGAATGAATGGGAATCTTCTAGAAGACCGTGACTGAGCGTTGCTTTCTCGGCTCTGCGGGCGGCAATATCAAAGCATTCCAGGAGAGCCAGCGGGTTTACTCCTTGGTGAGCTGCTTCTCCTTTACCCTAGCAACAATGATTGGACAGCAAAAAGTAAAGACTACAAGTTTTAACACCGTCAGGCTTAGAGCAAAGAAGCGTGGAGACTGGCTGCTTGAACTACTCACCCGATAATCCTCTGAAAAAGTTTTTTTTTCAAGAGTCCAGGATAGACTCGCCAAAGAAACCCAAAGGTTTCGTGCGTTGCTTCCGAAATAATTTTAGTGTTTTGGCTTCCGAAATAATTTTAGTGTTTTCGCTCCCGAAATTATTTTGAGTGTTTTCGAAATATAACTGCGAGCCCCGCAGGGGGAAACGCAGCTCTGCTCACAGAAACGCTTGAGCGCGAAGTCATTCGTCGCGACTTAAGCGAAGACGGAAGGCTGAACGTACTGAAATGTCTGTTTAAAAACAATTTGGACGTCTCTTCTTGGTTGAAGCTTCAAACAATAAGAAAGAAATAATTATTGTTTTACCCTAAGTTTTTTTTTTTGTTTGCTCGGCACAATGTTATTTGGGGGATACCTACTTGCGTATTAAAAATCAGCTAAAGATCACGTCGTGCAGAAAGGGCCGACTTAAGCGTTGGTGAGTTAGAAGTGTCCTACGTTCACGGAACCTTGCGGTTGTCACTTCTGACAGCCCCAACATCGCACGGTGTTTTGCCCACTGGCACGGCCAGTACCACGCGTGGCTTGACCGGATTTACGTGTCGTGCAAGTTGTGGAGAAAAGTAGCCTTGTATGACGGGAGGACAGTATATTTTTCGAACCAAGGTTTTGTGTCTTTCCTGGTATATCTTGGTTCACGGGAAGGAGGCGAACCAAGGCGCGATGCGACCTGGAAGCGAAATGCAAGCGTTTTAAAAGACGGAAATCTTTGCAGAAGGTCGAGGGGAGGCTATCCGAAATCGACAACGAAGGTGCATTCGATGCATGTAAATGGGAAGACTATGCATATTGAATAAAAAAAGCGGCCACTGGCTGGTATACGTTCAAAAGGGCTCAACGTGAGGCCATGAGTGCCGCTCTTCTAGCTACGCTGCGTGTCTTTAATAATGAATACGAGCAATACACAGGAGGTTATATAGATGACATTAAGGCTATTAGAAAGCAACTTCGACAGCTACTCGACCGAAACCATTTATGTGCACTAATACGAAGCGCATAACTTAAACTGAAGCACGAATGAGAGGGATTCCTTCTTAAATCTGGAGCTCAAATGAGAGAGATTCCTTCTAAGGAATTTCTCTCATTTGAAAATAAGAGGACAAGTATGAACACTGTCAAGACAGTGGTAAACAACAAACAATTTGCAGGGGACAACCGGACGTGTACCACACTCTCAATAGGTAGTGCGAGTCATTTCAGCAAGACCACATCGCTGGCCCAGGTTCCTATGGAAATACTGGACAGGGAGCCAAAAATAAAGGAGACCAGCCATCTAATCGGGGAACCTATCACCGCTGCAGAGGTCAAAAGGCGATTAAGGACTTTGTTGTCAACGAAGCCCCTTACCCCGACGAAATTGGCAACGAGTTTTATAAACCTATCTCGGAGGAATTAAGTTCAAATCTTGTTGAAGTTTCTGAACATATGAAACAACGGAAACACTTAGTGCCATCAATGTAGAGAAGCCACGTAGTTATCATTCTTAAGAAGATTCCGGTATCCAAAACTCCACATGTTTCGGCCTTCCCACCCAGAGATCTGCTCAGCACGGACTAAACAATTCTCGCAAAAACCATCTGCCCGCGGTTGGTGGGAGGCCCGAGTGAGGTGGTTGGTGATCACCAAAGCTACAGATTTAGAGGCCACTCAATAGCCCGGAACCTACACTTGGTGAGAATTGTCACTGAGGCAGTGGGAGCCTGCGACTCTCAAGTGACCATGCTCCAACTAGATCTCAGGAAGGCTTTTGATTGTGTGGGTAGAAGCATCCTTTCATCACTGCTGCGGCAATGCGAAATTGGTGAATATTTCGAGGATTGGCTCACAGTATGCAACATATATATAAGCATGAATCTGGTCATCAACGGCACTGTCCGAAACGTACATCACTCTCCCCTGTTCGGTTCGTCAGAGATGCCCGCTTTCCCCTAATTTATTTTGCTCACTACTTGGAACCAGCATGCAGCATTATACTTTAGAGTGACTCCCTCCACGGACTGCGGCTTACAAGCCGCTGCGCCGAAGTCGTGTCGTACCCTGGCGATGTGGCTCGCATTTGTTCCGCCAAGGGGGAGCTTGAGGCTGCATTGAACGTGGTTCAGGCATTCTGTGATGTCTCAGGGGCAGCACTGACAAGTCGGAAATCTAAAGGTTCGTGACCAGGCGATTGGATAGCGCCGACGACTTTCTTTTTGGGGATAAAATGTACTTGCAGCATTGGCAACAATTTAGTAGTCAGCCTGTGCTTTGGGGAAAACACACCTTCCCTTTTGAATGATTGTGTGGCGTTTCTTGGAGGCTCACTGATTTCCTGGCAAGAGTTATATATTTATATCTTCACGTAACACTACCTGTGTGGAAAACTCTCTTTTCCTGCAGTTGTTTACGCCGCCCAGGAGATGCCTTTCCCAGGCTCTATCGCCCATAGGGTACACAGAGCATGGCGTTTTTTCGTGTGGCGCTCCCAGTGGTAGGTTATGCCGGGGACAAACCTCCACTGGAGCGTGACGCGGGCCTTTCTGGGCATAATAAACGTCGCCCTCAAGTTGACCGTGCAGCCTTCCCACTATTTTCAAGTCCAGGACTACCCGGTCATCAGAGATGCTTTTCACCATTTGGGAAGCTGTTCCTTTTCAAAATTGCATGTCACAGCGACCGCCCTTTCAGGTAATACCTGGCTGGAAACCTACCATAAGGAAATCGCGTCCGCTATGTCTACTTTAGATAGCCTGTTTTCGTTTAATTACCTGAGCAAAAGCGAGAAGAATGACATTCTACTGAGAAACCGTGACACCGATATTGCCTCCTCCCCTTTTCCCCGACCCCTCGTGACAACCAACTAAAAGTGACGTGCTGCGCCGCGTCACGAAACTTTTACTTCCAACTGCATCGAATGACATTTTCCGCTTTCTTACGCTGGTGCTACCAGTTAAAGTGAGGCAGGAGGCAAGGGATTGCTTCGTCTCCTTCTCCGTCAACTGCCACCTCTGTGGTCAAACCGAGATTCGTGATCACAACTTCATCGAGTGCGTACCTCGTCCCTCTTCTGGAACGACGTACGACCTCCTTTCGGGTGAAACTACAAGTGTCGAGGATAAATCGGCCTGAGATTTCACTCACGGCGGGGAAGGCGACGCGAGGGATCTACTGTGAGTGACTGCAGTGTTGGGACTGCACCCTCTGTGGCGAACCCGAGTGAACGGGGTGGAATGTGTGCTATTCCCCGAATCTCCACGGAGATATTTTGTGAACAAGAAGAAATGGTCCATCACTGTCTCAAAAGATTAAAGCATGACGAACGACGTTAGGGACTCACTAACCGGGGACACATGGCGGGCCAGAACTTACACGCCCGCAAATGAACCCTTTTCTTGACATGATTACAGTAGCGCAAACATGTCAAGGACAAAAAGGCACTCGTATGACAGGTTTGGGATATCAACCAAATAGCCTAATCAAAAGCCGTATTTACTAAATATCAGGAACACGGCTTCTCCAGTGATTGAACTCTCAATTTTTTTTGTTTTTCATGATTTTTAACCAGTGATTGCGCCGCTCTAATAACACTCTGTTCTCAACTTTGCGATAAAAGTTCTCGGCTCTTTTATTATATTTTCTTCTTTGCAAGCAACCGTTTTTTTTTCTACATCAGGGCAACTTCTGTGTTTTGTGTACCAAAACAATAAATAAATATTAAGATGGAAAAAAAAGTATCTCTGGCTCGCATCCGGCAAGTCGGGGGTTCGAATCCCTCCTTCATCTAAAATTCATCATATGCTTTTCCTTTAAGTCAAATTACTTATTTTATAAAGTGAAATCATTTGAGACATTCTGCGAAGTTTATTTCGCATTACATGTCATGTTTTATTCACCTTCACTCACGCTTGACGCCACGCTTCACGTGAGCATTGCGGGTTGTTTGAAATTGCCGCGTGAGTTCATGTGACAGTAATGTCATTACTATACATACCAATCAGCATTTTGCGGCTTTTCTGGCACACCACCGAGGCCTGCGCGACACGGGCTTCTTAAGGCTATCTCTTTAATATATAATGAGAGGCATCATTGCACGGGCTATTCCAGCAATCGCACATATACATTCAATAAAATATTTATGCATCACAGCCATATTATACATAAAAATAAGGCTACAAAATCTGAAGATTCTTCCTTCCGTGGTTATAACTCAAAATGCCTTATAAAAATCTGCTTAAACAACGAGGCATGTCGATGTTAACTGTATATCGCAAGCCGCCATATATTTAACCAGTATTTATTCAAAGTAACAGTAGAGCATGTCGCTGAACTCTTCACCTTGGTGACGTTTGCAAGATGAATCTAAGGTGCGTGGGCAATTAAAAAAAATACCTTCCATTAAAATATGGATAAAACAATTAACATAGGTATTTTATACGTTTTTCAATTTGAAATGTATCGGTTGCTGTGAGAGAATTGCACACACGCTTTCCAACTTAAGATGGCGAAGAAGTCATACTGGGATATAAGCGAATACTGCTCACTAACTCTAAAAAATAATATTAATTCCGTTCTCAATTGTAAAATCAAGGGCAGCAATCCTGTGGCCAAACAGATTTAATTTGATTACTCAAGTTAACTTGCCGAGACGATTAGAACCGTGAACATTTTTTTTAGGTATGAGTGACTTTTATTTTACAATAAGGAAGAGGTACATTAAAGAAAGACAAGACAGGCTTTCGACTTTCAACAAAAGCAACCCGATCAACCATCAACAGTTACTTTTACTATTTGGTTTTAACATATACATGTAACGTTAGCCCGACCCCGTTATCAGGAACACACCACTACATAGACAATATATCCATGTAGGAAGTGCGCCTATACATGTGTTTGCTTTTCGTTTCTTTATACCTCGGATTATGGACGTTGTTCGGGGGAGATGAGGAGTCGGCATTGCTGAAACACCACTGTACACCTTAACAGAGGCCGTAGGTAGTTCTAGAGTTATAAGTATGCTCCAATAAGTTTCTTTTTTAGAGTAGCTAGAATGTATAGACGTTTATGAAATGCCGCTAGATATGCAAGCCAATGAAGGAGGTGTACAAGCTACAATTATCGGCCGAGATCTTTCTCTCCAAAGTCATATCATGCATGAAACGCAGTACTGAAGAAACTATCGTTCACATTTATAGAACAAGACATTGAAATTTCTAAAACTGAACAACCTATTGTTTTAATTGCATTGACTGAAGGATCCCTCAATTTCAACAAATGTGCAAGTGCGCTTCATAGGGTTGATGAAATGGGGCTTGCTGGTGTGTGTCCCACAAAAATGTCATGGGGTCCTGTGGAAATAGCATCATTGCCTTCCATGTCTGTTAGCCAGATATAAACATGCACCAACATACATAAAACCGCAGCTCGTAAAATGATCGGATGATCTGTCTTAGTTGCATCGGAAATCAATTTTACAGTTACGCCGACGCCTTTGGTGAAACCGCTCCACCCGGAAACGGGCGTTCAATAGCTACGCTCTAAAATAGAAAAACAAAAGACGTTTATATTTCTTTATAATGCGAAATTGGAGCGCAGTTCATGATGAGGAGGAGGAGGGGAGGGTGTAACGTTCCTCTTAGTCCCCTCCTCCTCTCCTCCCCTCCTGCCCTCCTCATCTCCTCCTTTCTTCTGCTCCTCCTCTCCTCTCCCTTCCCCTCTCCTCGTCCTCCTCTTCCCTCCTCCTCCTCCAGTCCTTCTCCTCTCCTCCCGCCGCTGAATTTGTTCATGGTTGACGTGACACGAAGTCGTGACACCATTTTCACCGCTAAATTTAGCGAGAAAACTGAATTGGTGGAGGTAAAGTTACGTCAAATGTCCCTCTATATGTAGCGAGGAAACTTAACGCGCTAAAGCTCGAGGGGAAATTTTCTAGCTAGATTGAACGAGGAAAGTTTTACGATAAATTTAGCGGGGCATTTTTTCTGATAAACTTAGCGAGAAGATTTATCCGCTAAGTTTATCGGAAAAATTTCATTGTTAACTTCGTTAACTTTAGGGGTAGTATTTCCGCTTAATCTACGGGAAAAATTGCCCCGCTAACTTTCGCGTAAAAATTTCCCGCTAACTTTAGCGTAAAAATTTCCTGCTAAATTTAGCGGGAACATTTCCACACTAACTTTATTGGGGAAACGTCCCATTATGCAACACACGTGGTTACGCCGACTACTCTGAAGCCGGAAATGGACGCTTAACAGCTGCGATATAAACATAGTCGTGATCAAAGCATAAACGATTAATGGAAGGTTAATGAAACAAAAACCCAGCCCTAATTATAAGAATCTTGTTCTCCACATAGTGGTAAAATCGATAAATGGGCTAGTTGGTACGTCACTGAATGGAAAGCGCCGAATAAACATGGACGAATCGGCTCCCGTGTTGCGCCAGTGCTCTGCGATATATTTTTGGCCGAATGTGATAGGGGAATACGTAAGGATATCGAAAAAATAGGGGAATTCACAATCGGTCGGTATGTGGATGATTTCTTGGTGCTTGCCCCGAAGTCCGTTACTGTTAGCATGGGCTTAATCAACGATGTGCTGGATTGTTTTAACTTGAATTCACATGGATTGGCGTTCACACATGAAACAATGACGAAGGGAAGGCTGCAGTTTTTGGATTTGAGCCTCAACTTTGAAGGTGACCATGTTTGTTGGAAATATGAGCCGCGAACTAAGAAAGGGGTTCTGCCCTTCAATTCTGCGCTATCCAAACTCGTTAAAAGAGGAACAGCATCGTGCCTAATGGAGCCTCGCTGGCCAAATCGTGCCTCCATGTCGCGGAGTAAAGCTTCCTCACGCAGGTGAATCGTTTAAAACGCGGAGGGTACCTCGATCGCTTTTTGGGGAAGTAGCGGAAAACCTTGTTTCCAAAATGAAGAAAAAAGACGACGATCATATTCCTTCCAGAAAACTAACAAGAACGGCGGTGATTCTATACATTCACAATCTATCGCACAATCTAAAAAAAGTGGCTGCCCATTTTGAAGTGCCAGTGGTGTTTTCAGCGCCACACAAGTTGTCTCATCTATGTTCAAATATAAACAACGAAAAGGAAGAGGCTAAAGTGTGTCAAAACAAGCACGCTAAGCAATACATGGAGTATGCAACGTCAGTAGAATATAACATACCAATGAGTTGCGGGAAATCGTATGTCGGTCAAACGGGGCGTTGCATAAGTGAAAGAGCTAGGGAACGTGCCTGGTCAGTGAAACAGTCCCCGTCGGGCAATCTTGCGGTGCACTGTTATAGGTGCCCATGTGGCCCGGAATTGGAAAAAAACAACAGTTCTGGGAAGATACGCAAACAAAACAGCGCGAGAAATACATGAGGCATTCCGCATAAGAGAGCAAGGGGAGAGTGTGTGCATTAGTGCGCCGTCACTATACTTAACAGATAGAGTTTTTCTTTTTGAGCCAACACCCAGATAGACGCTATTAATACGAGAGTTGTCCGTAAAATAAGGTTCCCAATGAGCTGCAGTCACGAGGAACGCTGTTACGTGGGATCCGGCGACACTGGTGTGTAGTTTGGTTCCCCCTCTCCCAGTCCCCGCCCCGGCGAGCTGTCTGCGACGATCAGTCTTGGCTTGGCAGCCGTTAGAAATGGAGCTCCCACACACTTCTCCCGCCAGGCAAAAATTACGCTCTGTGAATCGTTTTTGTGCGCAAAAAACACCGCGCCGGTGGATATTCATTCCCAACTGTGTAAAGTCTACGGAGAAAAGGATATGAGCGTACAACGCGTGGCTCCACTACACGACGCCAGAAACAAAACATTAATGCCGTCAGTGGAAACATCCCGAGTCGCCGAAGCCGCGGACGTTCAAACAAACACTGTCTGCCGGCAAATTGATGGCGAGTGTTTTTTGGGACAGGAAGGGGTTATTGCTCTGCGAATTCATGCCTGCCGGTACAAAAATCAGTGCGGACCGCTACTGTAGGACATTAAAGAACCTTTGCCTCGCGATTCAAAACAAGAGGAGGGGCATGCTCACGAAGGGAGTGCGTTTCCATCAGGATAACGCTCGTCCACACATCGCCCGAGTAACAAATGATCTCATCAACAAGTTTGAATAAGATAATGCCACACACCCGTCCTACAGCCCAGACATAGCCCCAATTGACTACCACCTCTTCCCTGAATTGAAGAAACACCTGGGGGGACGCATTTCAGAACCAGAGAGCAGCTGAAAGAAGAAGTTCTAAGCGCGCGGCGGCAGAGTTCTACGATTCAGGCATAAAGAAGATGGTACCCCGAAGAAAAAATCCATCAATGTAACGCTGTCTGGCAGTCGATGTTTCCTAGTGGACACCTGTCTTTGCCTGATTGTACAGTGCTCACCGAAACGAAATGGGCCAGCGGAACGCGTGGCCTCCAGAACTTGCTGCGCCATCTACCGATAAAAGACGGGCTGCCTGGTGACGCGAGTCGGAGGTGTGCAAAGCTGATACGAGCGCTCATCGGCTGTTCCCACGCTGTGCACAACCCCCGCTGGGTAATCTCTGCAGAGTGATAGCCTTTTTTTATTATTTAATCGCCGCGTGGTTTTATCGCGATCTGTTTGACGCCCTGTGCATACTTTTATCTTGTCTCAAATATGAAAGAAAAGGAACAAAAGGACAATATTTTTTTCTTTTAATAAAAAGCACAGTGCCATTTCACTTCACATTTATTTTTCTCTAAATTGTCGGTTCACTGCCATCAGTATCCATTCGTGAAGATGCCGTCGCGAGTGCCAATTCACGAACGCTGGCGAATTGTGGCCCTATGCCGCGCGGGAATGCCCCAACGAGAAGTCGCCCGGATGACAGGAAGGACCCGAACCGCAGTGGCCCGAATTTTCACGGCGTTTCGAGACGACAACGGCCGCATCCATGACTCTCCTCACGACGTCCGCCCAAGGTCCACTACCGATGAGGAAGATCGATGGATCGTCGCGGCTGCAGTCGACCAGCCTTTTATTACGGCCCGTGACATTCGAGGCGAACTTGGTCTGAATGTCAGTGACCAACTTGTGCGACGCCGTCTTGCAGAAGCGGGTATTAGGAGCTATGCTGCGTGCAAGAAGCCAATTTTAACTCCTCGACAAAAAGATATCCGCCTGCGGTTTGCCATGGAAAAGACATCACGGATGATTGAAGACTGGAAAACCCTTGTTTTCAGCGACGAGTCCTCTTTCTCAACTCACTGGCACCAAGGACAACAAGTTTGGAGACCGCGAGGTGCACGGTATGTTGATTTTGAGCAGCACGACAATTTTTAACAAGCCGGATCTTATAATTTGTGATTTTGATGTTTCAGGTATGATGCCCCTTACTTGCAGCATGTGGGCAGGAGTGGGCGACAAACCGTTAACGTCTGGGGGCATTGTCAGCGGAAGGACTTGGTCCACTTGTAAGAGTCCAGAGGCTTAACTCCGAAACGTATTGCGACGTCATTGAGCACGAGCTCATTCCTTACGTTCTTGAGGGACCTTTCCCTGACGGATGCTTTTTTTTTCAACATGACCTTTGTCCTGTTCATCAGTCAAATCGTGTGCGTGACCTTCTAGAGGAACGCGGAGTGGCGGTTATGCCATGGCCCCCAGAAGGGGCTGACATGAACCCCATCGAGAACATCTGGGGAAACATGAAGATCCAGCTATCGCGGCGAGGACTTCACTCCGTCACGACTGACCAGCTATGGGATGCTGTGAAGGAAGAATGGGACAGGCTGCGGCAATGTCCAGAGTTGGTGGTGAATCTTTATGAATCCCTTCCGCGCCGCATGAATGCTATTTGTGAAGCCAATGGAGAGTTCTGCAAATATTAGAGTAAGGTGCTGATAATAAAATAAGCACGTTACTTATATTATTTTTTTTCTGGTAGGCGCAGCATTGTGTAACATGTCAAATAAACTATGTTGACACAGCACACGCTTTTTGATGACTGTCAGACGCTCGCTAAAATTGAATAAAACCACGAAAAAATAAAACTATCTGCATTAATATATTATAGCTGCAAAAGGCCGGACGCGCTGGCTCATCAATCTTTTATGGAATAAAAAATGAAGCTTTATCTTTTCTTTTTTATATATTTGAAGCAAGATAAACTCATGCACATCATCACGACAGTGTCTCTGAGGAAAAATAAACGTGGTCACTCCGCAAAATCATGGCCTGCGCAGATTATCGGGGGTTGCGCGCCTGTGTGCGAACAGCCGCTGAGCGCTCGTATCAGTTTTGCGCATGTGCGACTCGCGTCACCAGGCAGCCCGTCTTTTATCGGTAGATGGCGCAGCAAGTTCTGGAGGCCACGCGTTCCGCTGGCCCATTTCGTTTCGTTGAGCACTGTACGTCAAGCACGTCTGATTGGCCAACAAGTTACTCTGACCGACAGTCAAACTCCAGTCAGACTCCGCTTGTCGGCTTTCTGATGGTTCCTGGTGGCAGTCTGCCGCCGCGAAATGCCGTCAAGATTTCTTGGTGGCGATTCTGACTGTACATCGATTGTCTCTGATTGTACGTCAAAAAGCTTTGACGTGCAGACAGACGTACGGTCAAAGGACGTAAAGTTCGTTCGGATACCACTATTTCGTCAAATCTATAAATACGAAAAATAATCTATGCACGAGAAAATGATTTCGGAACGTGAGCCCATAAAACCGCTGATGTTAGAGATATGCCAAGCAGGTCACCCGACAACCCTGATCAGAAGCCCGCCGAGAGGCCGAACCTGCCGAACATGCCGAGCACGCCAAACGCGCCACTTTCTACTTTCGCCCCTTTCGCTTCGCCCAGAAGCTTCCGCCGAGCTTCCATGAACGATCGCTCTCAACTCGTTTTGTTTGCGAGCTTGTGCCACCCTGTCGATCCAGCCCGGGCTCTACAATGTCTTATGTTTTAGTAGAATTTCTCCTCGACAAGACCTAGTCTGTCGTGAGTTCCGACTATAGCCTCGTTTACATGAAAGCGACTTCAGCGCATCGACTCAACTCCTTCTTCGAACGAAGCCGACGCGACAACGTTTACATGAATGCGGACTAGAAGGTGGTGCCACGCCGTGTCAAAGCTCGAAGTTATGCAGTTCCGGTGGTTTCGGCACCAGCCGCACCACGTTTTCCGGTTCGTCGCACGTGGAGGCATTTCGACGCGTTGAGTGAATTTAAAGATCGTGCCCGCTGTCTTCGGTGCTGTGGAAGAAGTTACGAGACGGAAGAAACATCAGAACCCAAGCGTTTAGTGCTCCAGGCCGGCCCGCCGGGTCACTCTGGACCAGAGGCGACGTGTGTGCGCACGCTTTGAGGACGCCTCACCGCTTCGCCGCGCCAGACCGCCGATCGCGACCGGACCCCGAGTCCGAAAGGCTGCCGACCCATTGCAGTTTGGCTCGGCATCTGGATGCGCTGGTGTGCTTGGTGACAATACTTGGACAACTCGGATACCGCTTGCCCGCCGGAACTTCCCGATGCTCTCAACACTGGATACTGTGATTGTGCGTGCTGTGTGTGTGTTCCGTGCACCGTGTTCGGTGACGACACGCGCCTTGCATTGTCTGTTGCAGTGGGCGGCAGCGCTTCGAGAGTTTAGGTTCTTTGCTCCCGTCGGTCTGCTGGCCGGCGATCGCCCGGCAGCGACTGTTCGCGCTGCGGGCGCACGGATACTGACGCGCCTATCGTTGCCCTGGATGGATACCCACTGACCTCGGCTTTGAATCTTTATATAGTGCGAACTTCGAAGCTGTCGACCCATTGTAGTTTGGCTCGGCCTCTGGATGCGCTGGTGCGCTTGGTGACAATACTTGGACAACTCGGATACCGCTTGCACGCCTGAACTTCCCGATGCACTCAACACTGGATACTGTGCTTGTGCGTGCTGTGTGTGTGTCCGTGCACCGTGTTTGGTGACGACACCTGGACGACCGTATGTGCCACCGGAATTACCGCTGGGTTCACCACTGGACTCTACAAAAGTATTTTGCGCTACGCCTTTGCGTTGCAACCGAGAGATCGTCGCAATTTCAGACCCAGTCCTCCTGGGTCTGAAATCGCGACGATCTCTCGGTTGTAACGGCTAAGGGCGTAGCACCAAATTCTTTTGTACAGTCCAGTGGTGAGCGCAGCGGTAATTCCAGCGGCAATTCCGGCGGCGGTGCACCGCCTGGGTCTAAAATTGGGGCTGGAAATGCGCGGTTTCAGGGTGGATACGAACTGGTGCCCCAATTTTGGGTATAGGCGGAACCGGCATTTTTCATTCCGGCCTGTATCTGACATTTTCGTACGGGTCCCTTTTACCTCAAAAACGCAGATTTGGAAGGTACATTCCATCAAAGGCCACACATACGTAATTTGGGACATTCCATCAGTGGCAGTCAGACGCCATCTGATGGACCATCAGGGCACGTTTCACCAGGGCTGCTGACTGGCAGTCAGACATCATCTAATGGACCATCAGGGCACGTTCCACCAGGGCTGCTGACTGGCAGTCAGTGTCCCAAGTTACGTATCTTGATGGAATTTTCAATAGGGACACCGCAAGCAAAACTACATTGATCACAACGGCAATTATCTCGAAAAAAGGGGAAACTCTAAGCTTTCCAAAATGTATTATTCAATGCCAATAAACACGTTTTTTTATTGTGAACAATTATTGGGTACCTAATTTTACGGACGACCTTCGTAGTCAATGTTTGTTTCAATAAATCTTCATTTGTGAGTGCGCTTCGTCTCTCTCCCCTTCTTCGTCCTTGTTTATTCGGCTCTTTCCATTCAGTGACTCGACATAGTGCTTTTTTTGCGTGAATAGTAAATGGTGGGGGAAAGGTCAGCTTTCTGTGGCAATCCAGTCAAAGGGGGGGGGGAGAGAGTGCACCATCCGCTGTACACGCGCTTTCCTCCTCTCTCCGAATTGCTACAGAAAGCTGATTGCGAGTATAGGAGCGTCACTACATCTCTACAGATTTCCCCCTCAGTAACGCAACGCACATCAGGTTACCTTGGACCGAACACCACCCCTATCTCTCACCCTCCACCGATTTATTACACTTGACCTCCGACCTATCATGCGAGCACAAAGTTTATCTTTGCACATCCTCGACCCGGTGCTTCGCACTGACAGTAAAAAATTTCAGGGCAACAAATCGATGGCCGAGGCAAATTTGTGGAAAGCACATTGTTGATAATCGATGAATGCGATCGCACTCTCCAGGGATAATTTTCGTCATTCTCTCCAGCTCGCCTGCACCTTTCCATTTAATTGCATTATAATCATAGTATTTATCGTCGCACACAGTAAGATTTAGCGGGGAAACTGAATTGCTGCATAGGTCATGACGTCATATTTTTTGCTAAATCTTTGTCGTCCTCGAGATAACGCTAGACATCGTCCTTGAGGCCGTCCTAGACGTCGTTCTTAACGTCGTCCTCTAGGACGTAGCCCTCGACGTCATCCTTGACGTCGTCTAGGACGACGTCGAGACGAAATCTAAGGCGTCATCCTTTAGCGATGTTATCCTCTAGAGGACGACGTCGACAGAAAACGACTTCAAAGACGACATCTAGGACGACCCCTAAGACGACCTCATGGGCGATCTAAAAAAACTCTCTTTAGGAATACATCTAGGAAGACGTCAGGTACGACGCCGTAGAGGGCCTCGTACTTGAGGTCTTCTAATTGGACCTCGTCAACGACCTCTAGGGCGACCTCTGGGGTAATCTCAAGGACGACTCCTAAGGTAACCTCTAGGAGAACCGCAAGGACGACTTATAAAACAACATTAAGAACCACGTCGAAGACGACTTTAAGGACGACCTTTAGAACAACCTTAAAAACGACCTGTAGGGTTTTTCGGACGACATCGAGGAACACGTCAAGATGTTAAGGTACAGTCGGCACGAAATGAAACGCGAACAGTGGGTGCATGGTTTTCGCTAGATGCAGCACCACCTGAACCAGATGGGAGCTGCGACAAGATGGCTCCTCCTTCGATCTGTTAGACTCTTGCTCAGTGCATCCAAACCTTCGGTGTTGCGTCTCTAGGTGACTCAGCGTGGGTCGAAAACCATGCGGTCTTTGTTCGCGTTTCATTCCGTGCCGACTGTACTTCGAAGAGGGTGCGAATGTGAAGAAGTGCGTACTGCCACTCTGCATACGAGCGACGCATTGAGGTTGTCAGCGATATCGATCATTTTTCGCTCTTTCGGAGTTTTTGTGAGGGAGCGCATCCGGTTGTCTGTCACCCCTTGCCCCGCGGGTTGAGCGGGAGAGCTGGGGTCATTCGCTGGTGCTGTTTTGCGGCCCCCGTTAATTAGAAACCGGGAGAGATGTCCCCTCTCAAGGAAGGTGCGGCAATGTGTTTTGTTCCCGACCCGGGGCTTTTTGTTTTAAGGAAAGAATTGGGAAAGGGTGGGCCTTGGCTAGGTTCCAATCGTAGTTAAGGCAGTGTAGGCCGAGGCTGGACCGGTGGGTGGACGCGACGCGAGAGGTTGAAGCGACAGCGGGTGCGGCGGTAGGCGGAACGCGGGAAGAGCTTGGAGCCGCTCTGCAGGCCCCCAAGTGTGTGTGTTCGTGGATGAGTGTGGTGCCGAGGAGCATATCACGGAGCATCCAAGCACGCACATACTTCCCCGTTTCGCCCAGCCTCGCAACGGGCCCGCGTCACCCACACCACTCCTCAGACCCCTGGTTCGCTTCACTCACCCAGCAAATTGTCTACCATTTAGAGCTATTATTGTGCTTTACTTTTCGTTTTCTTTATTCGTGACTAGTGTCCAGTCTGCACAACACCTAACACCGTTGCTGTGCCGGTTAATTTATTTTCTATGTGTGAGTAGTGCCTGCGCGCTAAGGAAAGCATTGTGCGATTTTTTTTTTAAATTTTATTGTGTGTAAAAGTGCCGCGCGCGAGAAGGGCAAGAGTTATTTTTTGTTTATTATTGCTTTGCGTTTGGTGTATCCGTTGCAGTTTTGAGCGTGATTTCAAGTAAAATCACTTGATAGTTTAACGTTACGCCTCCGTCTCGTTCCTCGCCCCTCACCGTGAGTTCGTCCACAGGGCGTGGACCTATCGTCCGGTCAGCGGTCCTAGCAACATTATACATGTTGTTTGCACGGAGATCATTTGGTTATCTTTTTTTTTTAACCTGTGACAAACGTTCGTCCGCGACAGGATCTGCTGACCGTGGTGACGGCTCAGTTTGAAAGAAGCGGTGTTGAGATTGAGGCATTCTGGGCCGTAGGAAGTGCAGAGTGGGGCTGACGCCATTGCGGGAGCTCACAGTCCAGCTTGCCGACCGGTAGAATGGAGGAAGTCTATATTCTGCGGTAACGGGAACAAGAAGGGCCACAAACCAAAACGTGAAGCTTAAGGGGTAATAGGCCTGAGGGCAAGATTTAGGTCTCGATAAAGCTAGCCACGAGGAGTGGTTACAGACTCAGCTAGTGAATGTTAAGCAGGACTTGGAATATGTCCAAAATTAGGACAATGAACTCCTCAAAGAAAAATGGGAATCCCAAGAAAAAGCAGAGAAGCTTTTCGACTACCGAACAAAAGCGGAGGCCGAAATTCGAAAGCTGGAAGAAATGATAGAGCTTTTGAGAGCCACGAACAGGGAGAAGATAAGCCTCGTGACGTCAAGGGGGAAGGCTCCAGAGAGGAAGCATGTCGTGGGCCACAAGGAGACCCCGACAGAGAGGGATGCTGCCATGCCAAAGTCTTGCAAGTTGAAAAAACACGGAGTCCCGATTGAAGGGGACGGTCCGGAGAACCTGAACCCGGTCGCCAAGCTGCCGCGCAAGTGTGGTTTGTCAGATGTCAACAAGACATGATCGCCCAAGAAGAGGCGCATCAGCGGCTCGAGTTCGTCGGGAAATAAGGACGTGCCGGAGGTCCTTGGAATCGCTGCGGACACCAAGGACGAGAAAGGAACGCTTGTGCCGCCTCAGCGGCAGACGTCCCGGGACGCAGCACTCGAAGGACAGAGGCGCAAAGTTGAAGCCCGCAGCGAGCAAGGCGGCGACGGGACGGCGTCCTCAAGGGGGAGCCGGCAGAGTTCAGAGCTGGCGGCAGCAAGGCAGAATCGCCCGCCATCCAGCCGGTGACGCATGAGAACGGAAACAGATACCCGGAGTCCTGTAAACGTCCACCGATCGTCTAGCCGGACGGGCATCTATAGGCGAGACCCAACAAGAGGACGGCGAGAGCCGATTCAAACGCGCGGTCCAATACACCAAGGGAAGGGTCCTCGTTACGAAAGAGCAACAGTTTCGAAACCGAGAAAGTGTCATCTCCGATTGTGAGGCCGACGGGGCACCGAAAGACGGCATTCAGGAGGAAGAGAGAGAAAGCAAAGATTGACTCCAGCGCGCGGAGTAAAGTGATGAAATAGAGCGGGATTTGGCCAAAAAGTCTTCAAAGTGAAACTGCATTCAAGGGGAACCGGCCGCTCTCACCAAGCACAACCCACACTCCAGACCGGAGTGCTTGCGAACGGGAGCACGCAACAAAAGCTGTTCTGAAAGCAGCGGACTACGCAGCATTTTATGGAGGCGCAGGGGCGACGGGGAATTCCAAACTGAGCAGTGCGGTGCAGAGGCACAGGCTGGGAGGTTAGAAATGAACCCTTTACTAGGCAGGTAGCAAAAGGCCGTCATGAATATTGGTAAAGCGGCTTGAAATGTAGCGAAGTGCTTCGTAACATGTTTGTTTTGACTTTTAGGTAATGTTGGTTAATGTTGATAACTGGCATGTGGAGACCCTGTTCAACACAAAAAAGGGCTTTGTTCTTCTCTAGGTGCAGTAAAAGGTGTGTGTATAAATTAATTGTGTCAGCAGGCGCTCCGCCAACTTCGTGCGAAATTGGATATATTCAAGTTACTTTTTGTTTTCCTTTTTCTTTTTGCGGTAAGCTGTTGGGAGAAATGAGAAGAGACTTCTCTTCCTTTTTGCGGGGCTTTATCTTACACACTGGTTGTTTAGCGACTTTCAAGATGCTGACATGAATATAATAGAAATGAGTAACTAGACTTTGATCGTGTATCCTGGCTTTGAAAAACGAAATATCTGTGTTGACTCAAAGGAGCCCCAGGGGTGGTGTGTGTGTTTTATTTTTCTGTGTGTGCAAGATGGCATTTTAATATGTTTATATTTGTTCGTAACAAATATCTCTTCAGCCGCATGCATACGTACAGGCTGCCACCCAGTCTTGTGTCGAATTTTGTGATTGTCTCAATATTCACTGGTGGATATTTTTTAATTGAGGGTGGTGTCACAGAATTCGACTATTTTTCTTTATTTTGGAGTTTCGTTCACGGAGCGCATTCGGTTGTCGGTTGCCCCTTGCCCGCGGGTTGAGCGGGAAAGCTGGGGCCATTGGCTGTGGCTGTTTCGCGGCTCACGCTAATAAGGAACCATGGGATATGTCCATTCTCGAAGAGGGTGCGGCAACGTGTTTTGTCTCCGACTCGGCCGTTCTTTTTTTTTTTGCTTTTATTTTTTTGGAAAATAATTAGAAAACGGAGGACTTTGGATTGGTTCCGACTTGAGTTAAGGCACTGTATGGCGAGACTGGACCGGTGGGTGGACGAGACGCTAAAGTTTGGAGCGACAGCGGTTGCGGCGGAAGGCGGAACACGGGAAGTGCTTGGAGCCGCTCTGCAGGCCCCCAAGTGTGTGTGCTCGTGGATGAGTGTGGTGCCGAGCAGCATCGCAAGTAGCATTTAAGCACGCACAGACTTCCCCGTTTCGACCAACGTAGCAACAGGCCCGCGTCACCAACACCACTCTCCGGACCCAGGTTCGCTTCACTCACCCTTGTAGAATTGTCTACCACTTAGAACCAATATTGTGCTATACTTTTTTTGTTTGTTTAGTCGTGTCTAGTGTCCAGTGTGGACAACGCCCTTAGTATTTTTCTGTACCGGTTAATTTATTTTTTATGTGTGAGTAGCGCCTGTGTGGTAAGGAAAGCAGTGTGATATTGTTTCCCTTGAATTTCATTGTGTGTAAAAGCGCCACGCGTGTGAAGGGCGAAAGTTGGTTTGTGTTAATTATTGTTTTGCGTATGGTGTATGCGTTGCAGATTTAAGCGTGACTTGAAGTAAAATCATTTGTGAGTTTAACGTTACGCCTCAGTCTGGTTCATAGCGCCTCAGAGTGAGTACGTCCACCAGCGCGTGGACCTATCGTCCGATCAGCGGTCCTAACAAAATTATAAATTTTGTTTGATTGGGGATCATTTGGATCTTTTATTTGTTCCACACCTGTGACAGGGGAGCCAGGACAGTTAGTTTAAATATTCTACTCTGAATACCTAAAGCGCATTAGAGTGCCAGAATGTTCACGATTGCAAGCATGGCATCAGGCCACTACCAAATCTCTGCTCGTGCGGGCAAGGGCGTAAAATTAGAAGCTTGAAAACGCTATGTTCACGCACACAATGAACATGCTTGCACGCATGGGACACCAGTGAGGCGCCATGCAAGCGAATGTCTATACATGCATTTTGAGTAGTAGCTTAATAGTGCTATCGCAATAAAACAAGAAACACTCCTCCACAGTATGAACAGCCGGCTCACCCTCAAGCATCACCCTCCCGTATCGCTTCTAAGCAGCCATGTGAACTTTACACAGTCAAACGTATTCGTGACAATAAAAATATATGAAATTACTGACCAATATCCCAACAACAGAAATGATGATCCAATCATTCGAAAGATAGAGATCACAAGCAGAAGACCCGACAACCATCTAAAAGGTGCTCTGCAAATCCCTCTCGGCGCTCCTATACTCGACAATCCCAAAGTGAGCTGAGAGAGCCCCAAACAACTGCGCCTTCCAGAGCACGTACACAACCTGATACACATAGATAATTCCTCCACTGCCATTATGCGACTAGCACTAATTTCATGCGTTTTTCTTTTCGTAAAAAAAAACGAAGTACACAGGGAGGCGTGATAGAACTACGAGGATTACGCATGCACATAAAAGTCATTATACCTCCGCAACTCGTCCCCGCGTACTTTGCTTCTCTCCAACCCAAAGACGCACAGAACGGCTCTCCATCACAAAAAGGGGCAAGAATAGATTGCTACACGCTCATGATACACTTATACTCTGTCTCGTTCTACGATGTACTAAAAACCTAAGGCAGGGGCCGCCAGGTCCAATCCCATTCCATGCTTTACTATGACACGCTCAACATTGATTAGGGGTGAACGAATAATCCTTCAAATCCAAAAACGCCGCATCATTTCTAAATCTTTGACGCTGCAAACAGCCTGTATGTCGTGGCTTTCTTTGCGATGTAAAATTTTTGAATCACTTAGTAGTCTTCGATTCGAGCCACTGTCCACCCGTCCCCTGATTAGTGGTCCGAGACGCGGGATCCGATACATGCATCGAAGCGAAATACCGCACAATTTCTAAAGGGCTCGTGATTGCATCTGGCGGTCCATAGCATTTGCCTTTAGTCCGTCGTAGTGTGAGACGCAGTATAGACCAAAACATGTCGTGTGAACAGGGATGATGTGCATGACGTTTGACTAAGCCGTGCCTCGAACGTGTCTTCAACTGCTGTGTTTTGCTTCTTCTGTCGCCAATACATCAAACATGGTCGCGAGGTGGCAACAAATGACGCCACAAAAACCAGAGTGTCATGACATCAGGTCTGCGATCCTTGCTGATGATCGTAGAAGTTCTGTCAAACAAAGCGCGAGCAAACGTAGCTGTCGCTGTTGTCGCGTCATCCCAACCAATGGCTGCCGAAGCCTCCGTGGACTGTTAAATTGGAGAGCGAACGGCAAGAGAATACGACATTTGCCACATCCTCCACCACTGCTGGGACGCCTTTAAGATTGTAAAGAATGACTTTTCTTTGGCGTGATTAGACGTAAATTGAGGGTCAACTTTTTGCACACTGTGTAAGCACACCAGTCAGACGCGTTCCTGGCCAACACCTCCTAGAAGCTTCAGGCCTGCGCGCGCTATCGGTGACGTCACGTCCGGAAGGCGGATGCTCCCGCCGTCGTCCCACAGCCCAGTCCCGAGTGCACCGAGGGCATTGAGCGTGGAAGTTTCTTCCACATGACTTCGGTTTAGGGGTTAAAAGCGCTAAAAACGACGGACGAGTAGGAGAGACACACACCACAAAGCGCTTGGTGTGTCTCTCCTACTCGTCCGTCGTTTTAGCGCCTTTAACCCTAAACATGTTCAACCAACTAGCCCAAATCCAAACCCTTCTGCAATGACTTCAGTTTTTTTTTTAGCTTAATGATTTTATTTTGCTGTCCGACAAGCGTTAGCTGATTTCTCTTAATGGTTTCAACTCTGCGCTAGATTATACGTTGGAGCTCACAGCCGGAATATCGGAACGAGCAACGCCTACCCAAACAGTACGGCGCGAGTAACTGCCACGGAAAAACTGGAGAAATCAAAAGCAATACTGCAGTAGCATTGCAAACTTTCAGAACTTAAGTCAACTCAGTGTCCATCTCCACAACTGCAGCTTTCCTGTAGGTAATCGTACCAGAACTAAAGAAAACATGATACTTCTAACTAGTAGATGCAACCAAATATTTTATTTAGCTTAGAAGTAAAGAGCAAAACCAGCATTTTTCACAAGCTTCATAAATTTGTGTTGTTATATAGCTATGTGCCTTGGGACGCACAGATTCAATTGTATGCAAAAGGAAGAGCACTCTGATCGCAAGTTTATTAGGAAATGATGTTGACGAAGCATAAGGAAGCACTGTCAGATAACAAATGCAGCACTAGAGGACAAAAACCACTGGTGAAATGAGTATTCGGGAGCTATGTAGATGACAGTCATGTTGGCACTAAATGAGAAATTAAATATCACAAGACAGAACTAACAAGCCAATATCATAGTACTCAAATGCAAACAAAAATAAACTGATGAAACAGTGCTCATATTATCACTTGCAAGCTAGCACAGGGCAAGCAATCTCGATATAAACAAAAAAAAACGTCAAAACAAAAAACAACCTGAGTCAACATGCTACATATGGCAATTACGAAGACATGAAACCAAAAGACATTCAGCAGATGAACAGAATGCAAGCTTACGGAACGATTAGTCACAGTTGAAACAATACATTACGCATCGCATTAGCAAGCTGCAAGCACAATTCTTAAAAGACAAGCTGCATTCATCGACCTCGGGAAGAGAGCGCTCAACTGATTTCTTAAATACAAATTCAGACATGCTCACTGCTGCACCCATGAGAACAGCAAGCACTGTTGAGACAACTCAGCTTGTGGAAAGAACGGTTAGTTTTCTTTCCTTCACCTTTGAAGCTGCAGAAGTTGCAGAAAGTAAGTCATTCTTCCTTTTGCACGCATTATTTAACAGAATGTTTGCCGCTGAATTCAACAGTATACTCATAACAAGCTCAGGAACGTGCCCGTTCAAACATGTGTCAAGATCATCGAAGTCTGGCAAGACTGCAACTGTAAGCTGCTTAAGTACAGCTCGTTGATCTTCTAGTTGCAAATATTTCACACTGTGCTCTGGAGACAGAAGCTTTTCTGTGACAACCTCCATGTGCATCACTGCACTTACAACAACTGGTGCAGGAAAACAAAGGCCACCTCGATTTAGTGCATCCACAAGGTTATCTTCTTCAGTGGTTTGTTCCGCACTCCTTTCGAGGACAAGGTTTATCTTGCACTCGACACACTTTAGTGTTTTCGTTGCAGCGTGAGCACAATAACCAGCACATATGTCATCACTGAAATGCTGGAGGACAATGTTTCAAAATCAGAGTCTGTAATATCAATGTCGAAAGCTTCATCAAAGGTTTTGTTTTCGTCGCACACTTTCCTGTGGAAGCCTGAAGTCTTCTGTTGGTAGCACTGGCAGTGAATTTTGTAAACGCAGCCTTGTTTCACACTCGTACACCTGCCGGATTGAGACATGGAACTGGCCACCAGCAAGTTGCCTGTACTGACCGAACTTTGCCTCAAGGGGATCAGTCTGTACTTTCCCGAGAAGCACATATTTCAGCTTAAGCTCCTCAAGGCAGTAGCGGCAAAGCTCTACGAGTCTACATGATGTGAGGCGCAAGGCACTGATTGTTTCCCGTGTTAAGACCCCATTGTCAAACCTCAGTGAGATCCAGGCATCCAACCAGTCAGCAAACTTCTCAAGAAACTCGATCCTTGGGTCGTTTTCCATTGCTTGAACTGGTTCTTGAAAGAGGTCACGCTTGTGAAATCCTTTTGATGATGTCTTAACATTCACTACGGACCACCAGCGGATAATAATCTTGATGAAGTTTGCTGTCTCCTCGGCATGATCAAGATTGCCGGCATGTGCTAAAATCCCTTCCGCTGTGAACTGGTTAAACACTTGCAGCACAATCTTGACGTTCTGCCGCTCCACGTTGGATGGATTCAGAGCTTTTGAAGTGAGCTGGTAGTCGTACTTCAGCAGACGCCCGGCTTCCAGCTTGTGCAGTCTGCGCAGTGCCTCAAAGGAAGCCCACATAATACAGTTCTTGTCAATCAAATAGCTGCTCATGTCAAACTTTGGGTAATAAAATGCGTGCCATGGTTCTTCTGGTTTATCCAGTTGTTCCGCACACATTTTAGCAGGTGCACAGTGTCCACAATGTAGAAGAGGGGTCGTGTTGCATCACAAGGATGTGGATAGACGAATTGAAGCCTTGGAGGGCTGCAGAAGTTCGACATCGTCTTCCTGTTGATTGCGTTATTGTCAGTGACAACGCAGATCACTTTGTACCCGAGTGACTCCAAGCCAGTCAACACTTTTCTAGTGACATTGTGCAGCATAGCAGCATCAATGCTTTTGACGGGAAGGATGTGAGCCACCTCTTTGAACGAAGAAGCCAGACTTTGCACCATAAAAACGTGGGCAGTCGTGGCAGCCTCAGCCGTATTATGTGCTGCACCACAAACATTGCCTCCCTTGTAGTCAAGAAATGCCTTCAAGTGAATTTCGTCAAGCATCAATGTCACAACCTTCTCGTACGGCTGGAGGTGCTTGGCTCGTTTCTTCATGTAGGACAAGAAGGTCTCCTCTGTCTCTCCTTGCGGTGACAGCTCGCATGAGGAACACAGCTTTCTGATTGTTGCAGGGTGAGGCAGTGTAACGGTACCCGCATGTCGCAAAAATTTGTACGCGTGGGGAGAGATCGTGAACAAAAGACTTGCAACAACCATTACATGTGGCGAGTATCTGGGGCTCTTCATTGTAATTAATTTCAGCTGTTCTTGCATTGCCTTAAGCGTACTCCTGCTTTCCATGGGCAGCTGCTTCTTCAAAACATTGAGTAGGGAGTGAATAGCTGCGATCACATCTTTTGGTACAGCTGAGTCGGCTTCAAAATGTGAAAGTTCGTCTAGGATTTCCAGAAGGCACCTGACATCCTGAACTTTGGTTGGAATTTGGTACTCGTCTATCTTTGTCCATCTAACCTTGTTGTGGCATGCTGTTACGTCCAGACTGTCTTCAATCACGACAGAAGTATCAAGTGTCGGAGTGCCGCCTCCTGTTATCAGCAAGAACATAACACTGGATGGAGTGTGTAGCACTGACCACTTCTCTGGTACCTGTTCCGACTTCAGTACAGGGTGTCGAACCGAACCCCAACGCGAACCGAAAACCGGATCAAAACCGTTATTTCTGACCGAACCGGAACAAAACCGAAACCGAAATCGAACGCTTGATATTGAACCCGAACCGGAACGAAACCATAATCTGATGTGGCGGTTACCGGTTCAACGAAAACGGTTCAGGGCCAGTTGTGTCAATAATTGGTCTAAATGGGAAAGGTTGCGGGCGTATATTTTTCTTATGTTGCCAAGACTGATCTTACATACTGTGAGATATTTTCGCATTTCGTTTTTATTGCATACGAAATAAAAAAATACATCGTCGTCTAGAGAGCTTCAACTTTTTTGTTTCTTGGATGGACCATGGCGGCGCAGTAGCAGCGGCGGTGATTTTAAAGCATCGCTTAGCAGGTTGGCTACAAAATGTCCACGTCTCGGAGCGGATTGCGCCCCTCTAGGCACCGAAGCCTACGCGTCCGCGAATGTTAGACCTCAAGATTTCCCGTAGTCGCAGTCGATGAGCCATTAAGCCAACAAGCACCGAGAGCGCACCACGTTACCTTCTGCTTGAGTGCAGCGACACCCTGGAGGAAAAGGGGAGAAGTGCCGCGCTGCATCGGCAGTATAGTTTGCAGGGTCGCCTGTGGTACATTTCAATGAAAAACAATCTTTTCTTCAACGTGCTCAAAATGTTACCTTACAAAAAAGAAAAAAAAAGCGAAAAACATGGGTTGTTGGAGGCAACGTTACCCTGCGATGATTAAGCGCGAGACACATGCGCGAAAAATCCATCCGATTCGACGTGCGATCCGGCAGTGCGAATGCCTGATCCGAAAAACTTGGTCGCTTCAGACGTCGGATTGGCGATCCGGCGTGCGTCCAGCATGCCAGATAGTTTCGCACGGCGGACGGACTGTCGAAAGCGTCCAGCCAATGACAGCACAGCTTGCGCGAACGTCATGATGACGTACTGGGTCTGGCGGACGAATAAGAAAACGGGACGGGCGACGGGAAGCCGGACGCGTGGATCTCGCTGATCTATTCGAAAAAGATGGCCCCGGCAAAGAATGTACGCGCTAGCGAGAACGAGCTTCAAACTTCGCTATTGCGAGCTAAAACCGTCATCCTGGGACAAGAGATCTATGAACGCGCACCTCCGCTGGAGTGCTTGGATATCCTGGGCGGAACCGAACGGATCGTCGTGTCACATGCAAGGTCGGAAGCGTGTGTCTCAAACTGTCGTGTGCTGCAAGTCGGAGCGGCGTTTGGACTGTTGGATCGGACCGTCGGATCGGACGATTCTGCCGTCCAGGTACCTCGCGCTTTAGCCGACGCGCCGCGCCCTGGAAGGAGAGCAGGGGGAGGATGAAAAGGAGGGGAGGGAAGAAAATGTGTGGTACGGGGAAAGAAAATGGTAGGTTTGTCAGACTAGCAAGGCCAGCATGTCACCTGTTCAACCATTTTCTCATTTTTTTGTTTGAAGTACCCTTTCATCGTCTTCAACTGAGCATTTGAGAAACAGCGTTCGCTGTGGTGGCATGACCGAAACTTTGATCGGTGGCTGACAGGTACAAGGACTCACACCGGGTCATTTGCATAGAACGTTTTTTGGGATAAAAAGTCAAAGTGACTAGACAATGCATCGCCACGAGGTCTTTAGAACTGCGTTTTTCCGCCAGAAATCTAAGCGCTGTCCAGATGTAGTCACATTTCATTACACAGGCGTGTTCACGTGTGCAGAGCAAAACAAACCAAAACATATGGAGGACAAGCAATCTAGCTAGTGACCTTTTAGCCCAGCGTGTGATCTTCACAGCCCAGCGCGTGCGTGTTTGTCGCTTCAGAAAGCGAGCAAAGCATGCGCTATACGCCCGAACACTAAGAATGGCACCGGCCACAAGCTCTTTTTGGAAAGGACTATAGACCCATCCCGAAATTACGCCCTCTTCTGGCAGATTTCGAAATACTGCACAGCTGCGTGTGCAAACAGACACCATAAAAATGGAAAGCGCCAGGTCGCTTATATATACAGTTCACTTAAAAACAGTAAAATAAAAAGAATAGCATTGCCACATTAATGGTGTCTTTCGCGCACGTCACCGTGCAGAGTCTTCATGTCTGCCTGAAGACAGAGTAGCATTGGATTGGAGCTATTGCAAGTATCTCGTGCTCAGAAAAGGCTGCAGGAAATGTTCGGTCAATATTCAGAGGTCGAATTAGGAACCGGTTTGAACCGGTTCGCGCTTGATTAAAACCGGTAACCGGAGTGATAATATGTGCGCTACCCTAAACCGGTACTGAACCGGAAAAGATGCAATGCTTCTGAACCCGAACCCGAACCGAACCGAAACATTAACCGGTTCGACACCCTGCTTCAGACACGCGTTGAGTTCCTTCAATGTCGGAAATTAGTTCTTGTTGGTCTCCTCAGTGTATGATATCAATGAATCTGCCACAGCCTGTGCACGTTGAGAAGACTGAAGGCGCTCTAGAGGTTGCTGCGGTTCTTCCCTGGCTTTGGTGCACTAAGGCTTGGACAAATACGACGGGCACTCTTTGAAGAACGATGGCACGGCAGCAGGGTCAAGGCGCAAAACCGGCAAGGCTGTCTCGATTGTCTTCCCTTTACGGGGTCACGATAGATCAATTTCCGTACGGTGAAGCTTTCGTGGAAGTGCAATGCACATACTTGCAAGAACAGAAACCCATGCCATGCGTTACAACAGAACGACATACTCCAAAAAACGTTGAAACGCTTCCTCATGCCAGCCCATCAGGCTGTCTATTCGCTGCTGGCATGCTCCTCCCGAAAGTAAATAACCAATTGTTGCTGCAATGAACGCGAGCCCTTAGACAACTGATCCAGCTTTTGATAAAGTACGGCCTATAGGCCGAACGCGCGTGTTGTTTGAGTGAGCGTGTAAGCAGGTGACGACATTAGACCCGGTCGCAGCCTACTGCGGTATACATGCTGACACATAGGGCATGAATCATAGT
The DNA here is from genome assembly GCA_037355805.1 of Ixodes ricinus. Classification (NCBI taxonomy): domain Eukaryota; kingdom Metazoa; phylum Arthropoda; class Arachnida; order Ixodida; family Ixodidae; genus Ixodes; species Ixodes ricinus. The sequence continues at coordinate 52,003 of JAZHYW010005409.1, forward strand.
ATAACATCCCGTTTCCGTAAAATAGGACCAAAGGCGGTCGCACGGTGGGAGATTGCGTTTGCACGTCAATAAAGTGTTTGCAGAACTTGATAGCAGTGGCGGAGCATAGGATGAAGAAGAAAATGAATTCCACGTACCCTTGAGGAACTGGTGACTTCGTAGTCTTGGCATGGTATTGCACGAAGCAATTTCTGGCACTGGTTTTCATTCTTCGGGAAGGAGAACACTTGAACCTTTCTGCCTTCGTCGTAATTTCCTTGGCACTTTGGAACACAGCACTTGTACGGCATGGCGAGCTTCACGCTTTATGGCTCAGAGAGCCACTATGTTCAGTAATCCACCGGAGAAACACGGAAAAAGAGCGGACCACGCGGGAACCACGCCGGCCAAATTCACCGCCTCCCAAGCCTCACATAACTCGGCCGAGCCACCGCTACGTAACCGGCGCGGTGTGTTGGCCAAGCCGCCGCTATGTAACCGGCTCGGCGGCTTATCGCCTACCGGAAATGACGTGCCTGATGCCGATGCGGCGCGCGTGCAGGCCTGGAGTTCGTAGGGGGTATTTTCCTGGCACCATAGATTCACTTGCGCACTCTCCTTGCGCGGATCGCAATTTTTAGTTGTGATCAGTTTATGTTAATCGTCACTCACTTGATGCGTGACGATGCGCATAAAAGCAAAAGAAGGCAAATTGTGATCCCGTTTTAGTCTGTAGATTGCAAGAGAAGTTTGTTCTAATTAATCTCCTAGTCATTTTGAACCGTTTTTCACTAACAGTCCCAAAGCCGAACAGTGAGTGCCTACAGTTTATTCTTACCTGGTACCTAAAAAAAATAACATAGTTAGGATTACAAGGTTTCGTGGTTGGACATGGGTGGTTAGTACTTTTTACCCAACATAATTAAATATTTTCTACCTTCTTCCATCGGAGGGTCTTGGACAAGATGCCTGAAGTCCCCAAGCTCAGAGGCTGCAGTAAGCAAAAAATCGGGGATAATATGGATTAAGGACGGTACCCCACATGAGTTCAAATATTCGAGCGTTCTTTCAAAATCGAATCCGAACTGGAACTAGCATTGCATATTTCCCCTGAAGTGCAAAGAAAACTGACATTTAGACGAAGTTAGCATTTGCAAGTGCAAAACTAAAATTTAAAGCATATAAGTCAAGGATATTAACATCGATCGAATATGAAGACACCCTTTGAAACCATTCACGCAAGAGAGAATTGAAAATAGAACGCTTAAATATTGTTTCCGATTTATTTCTTATCGCGATCACTCCACTCTGTCTGTTTGCCCGCTAAAGTATGCAGCGAACTTTATGCCCATATGCACGAGGATAATGCTCACTCGAATTATTTATTGTTTTAATTGCTACAAGGTGATTACTTTATTAAAGTTGAGAAATTTGGTACCTGTATGCAAACTTTATTAAGACATTTAGAACTAAGCATAAATAGTTTATTGTGTCTTAGTTTTTTAATACGGACTCTAAGCAAATGCGGTGTTAATGTAGCAATCAATGGAACATAAATACCGCGGATGCTGAAACAGTGAAATCAAGTGTAGTTTTATTTATTATATTTGTAATCCTTTTGAGCGCTCGGACTTTTAGAACGTCTGCCAATCTGCGTTGGAATCACGGCTGGAAGTGCATTAAAAATTAAAATAAACATACCCCCCCCCCCAAGAAAAAAAGAAACGTTGTTGTGGCTTTGCGGTATTTCTCTGCAGACAACGTCGAAATGTGATAGCATGACCTTTCCTCGTTAAAGGAAATATTAAGCTGATTAAATTGAGACGAGCTCTATAATGAATAACACAACTTGTAGTAGGGTGTTAGTTTGACATTAGAGGGTTTGCTGCACTACGTAGTTACACAGAACAAACCTGTAAACTATAAGGTTGCAACGACGGTTTGGTTTACAGAAATGAACATGACCTACATAACGAAGAGTTGCCTAATCATTCTGCAGAGTTAAAGATTATGTGATTAATGTCAACGCTGACAACTGTACACACCGGTGCTTTAAAAAACGAAGAAATGCCAGAGTATTAACATGTACCTGAGAAATCGCGTAAATGAAAATCCTAGAAACAATGGTTCGGTAGAATCTCGACCCATGGACTTTTCTGAAAAGTAGGGCGCGCCCTCAATCGGAGCGAGTAAGGCATTATGGAAAGAGTGAGGGCCGCCGCTTCGTCGCCTGCCGCTACTTCCGTACCGCGTGTGAGGTCCACGTTACCTACGTTGGCTCTGGGTCTCTGGGTATGGCCGACCACAATCTTGCAGCGCCCAATGTTGCAATGTGTTGCCTACATGAGGTCAGAAACCCTGAATCACAGCAAGTCGCTCAAGTGCCTTTTTTTAGGCGGGACTATGTTCTAAACGGGTAACCGTATTATTTTAATCAGCTTTTGCGCGTGGGCCAAGCTCCAAAAAACAGGTTTCACTCACGCATCCAACGTGCTTTTTTGTGTGTTGTTTTGTTTACCACACGAATTGGTGAAGTTATATTCCGTTCACCCTTCAACTGAGACCACAAGCTCTAGAGTCTGCGCGAGATCTCTGGACTGCGCAGTGCTTTGGCTGCGCGTGCCTGCGCGTTCACACTTGTATTAGCAAAGGCAGAAAGCTCGCGCTGAAGGCGGAGCTTTTATAGTTGGTATCACTTTAGCACAGATCATTGTTAGCCGCGCATTCTGAAAACACCAGCTTGTCGCTTTAGATGAGGCTTAGGTGGCTGTACGAGCCTCATCTAAAGCAAGCGTGCAGCAAGCGCTCTAGTTAAGGCAGTCAAGGCTAGGGTGCCTCACCCTAGTCAAGGCTAGCAACTAGCGCTTCCACAGCCTTTGCCGTTAGTCCATGCTAAAGTGAGACGAAGTATAGTCTCAGCCTAACGGGGTACGGAAACAAAATGACGCCCGCAAGAGCTGTCTGCCCATTGCTTCAATGTCTGCCAGCCAGAAGCGCAATGCGTTTCTCGCTCATAACGTCAAAACATAGCGCACGATAAAGGGTACTGCAGTTGCACGCTTTCCTGCTTTGTGACGTCAAAGCGTCACAATCCCTAAAGCCCTTTCATGTTTCAAAAGTAGCGCAAGGTGCGTCCATGCACAAGGCACGTGCGAATTTGGAGCCCTTGGGAAGATCATGGTGGCGCAGCGCAGCACTGCACTGAGCTATGACTTTTTAGATGTTTACAAAATCACAGTACCGCGTGCGGTCGGCACAGCGTCCGCAGTGCGTATTGTCGCTTCGGAAAGCGAGGAATGCGCGCCATACTGCACGAACAGTCAAGATGGCACCGGCCACACACTCTTTTTGGAAGGTCTATACTTCGTTTCAGCTTGGGTCCAGACGCAGGCGATGCTACAAGCGCGAGCTCCGGGCTTCCAGCGTCACTTTCAAGCACGCGCGCTCGTGCAGTACAGGCACTGTTCAGGGCCACACGCTCGTGCTTGTAGCATCGGCTGCGTCTGGACCCAAGCTGAAACGAAGTATAGATTTCAGACGCCATGTTCATCGCAGAAGTGGTGCGTGGCACGTGTCTCGAGCATTTCCACAAAAATGAGATTGAGCCGCCACTTGTGAACCGGTGGCCGGATCCGCGGGAATTCTTACGACCGGCGACGAAAGCAGGCAGATTTTCTGGCGGAAAGCAAGATTGCTCTGGAACCAGTTTTTAACACCGGAAAAATTTTTCGCCTCGCCGCAGACCACTCAGAACGCACGGGGGAAGTGGCGCTTGCTGACGTCAGATCCTGTCCGAGCAGACGGTATTGCAAATGGCGTCCACTACGTCTTTGCCGTCTGTGCCTGTGACTATGCTAGTGTCAGCGGAGCTACTAATAGAAGCGGTAAAAAACCACGTCGTACTTTATGACAAGACGCATGCTCGAGACAAAGACGATGATTATAAGGACGAGCTATGGAAGTTAACTGGAGCCGAATGGGAAACAAGCGGTAGGTACTGCGATGCACACTGCACACACATTGTTTATTTACTGCATTCTCGTTGTTGCGAAGAGGATGTCGCAGATTCGCTCAGCACTGCGGTCGTTGAGTCGATCTCCAGGTATTCTCCCATAGGGCGGGCCGCCTCCTGGAACCCTGAGTCCCACGTGACTCGCGCCGAGCTGCTCTGTCGGCCATGTTATCGGCGAAACACGCGGTTCAAGGGATTGCGCTATTCTGCTTCGTAGGAGCTATATAGTGCTCTAGCGGCACCAAATGTGAACGGCCTGATCTTTTTGGGCGAGCGAATCCACTCGGTGGCCAGTGCGTATTTCGCAAGTGTGAACTAGGCATTAGAGGGCCTTTAACAATCCCGCTTAGTAGTAACATCCGAGGCCGAGAGTTCCAGGTCGCGGCTTTAAAGCGTGCTTCCGCACACCGCGCTCCCGCGCTATAAATACATGTCTAAAACCAAGAGCGCGGGCTATGTCGCGCTTGTAGCTGTCGATGCAGTCTCAGCTTATGTGTGAACGGAGTGCAGTAAACGCGTTAGCGTCCTCCGCCAACTCCCATTCTCGACTATGTAACTCCACGAGCGAACGATACTGCCGCGAACTCGCACTGCTTGCTAGGGACTCATGACGTCGCTGCATTAAAACGGAGCTTCACAGACCTCTACCAGATGGAATTTTGAAATCTGTTCATGTATTTTAAAATTAGGTTTCTTGACTTCACTGCCTACGGTCCAGAAACATAAGACTAGGCTCGTGTTTCTAGGCTACCGGAAAAGCATAAAATATATAAAAAAAGAAATAGGTACGAAACAGTTCATTTCCGCTCCTTTCTAATAGTGAACGAACTATAGTTGGTATATTTCACTTTCCTTCGCCACTAAAAAAGGGCAAAAAAACACAGTTTTTTTAATTGCCCAACAGCATTCGAAAACCGCTAGCTCGCCTGAATGCATGAATGGATTAAAAATGGTCCTGCAGGATTGATGATAATGATTGTAGGGCTTTTCCCAGTAATATGTGCAAGCTCGAAAAAAATGAATTAGTGCCCTAAAGAAAACCAAAAATAAGGCGGAAAAACGTATTGAAAATTATCAATTCTAGTTTTGAATAACGCTCCCCCAGTGCTCCAGTCGCGCCCATGTCCTTATGCACTGCACAAGCGGTTCGTTGTCTTGTGTTTCTGATGACGACACTCAAGCACTGGTAATGTGGAAGTTGCCCCTGGCACCTCTAGAGTCTACGTTGCCCTCGCCTGGCGTCTGCTCGAACGCCAGGGCGTCCGCGAGCTTACAATCGGGGTGAGGCCGGCAGTGATCAGTCGAAGGTGGCAGCAGGCACTGGCAGAAGAGCACCAAGTGCTCTAACGTCTCTTCTTTCTCGCACGCCCGACATATGGTAGAAGTCACTTTGCAATCAAAAATGTTTCATGCATGTCAATGTCCGCAGTGCCCCCGCTCTTGCCTCGCTCAAAAGACCGCTACCTGAACTGTTGTCGTAAAGTTGAGCTTCATCCGAGTTTCGATTTAGCGCACTCTTTTCCGGACATAAACCTAACACGTTTCCCTCATTGGTGCCTCCAAAGGCTCGGAAAAATTATAAAAAAATATACATTTTCTCGAGTTGGCAAAGCCTCCTCTGCCACCTGAATTGCACCTCTGTCAAGTGTGTATATACGAATAGTTTCCTAGCCCAGCGGCACCGGTCCATCTGCCGCAATCCTCTACCATCTTATTTCACTCACTGCCTCCCTTGCATCGGATTTTTCGAACATAATATTTCCCTTTGGTGGACTTCGCTGGCAACATTGCCGTGGCAGGCAAGGGCTTAGCGACCAACCTATTGCTGTCGCCTCTCCAGGAGGTTGCGCGATTCCCACGGACTCAAACAACAGCGTTGGCGAATGTCAGCCCAGGAACCTTCACTGCCTTCAGCACCTCCCGGGTGACCAGGAACCGGTTGCGACTCCACCGTCTGCTTTGAAGGGGATCTTGATTCCACGGACGGCTGACTGTCGAAGGTGTGCATGGTTCTTTTGAATGTAGTAGGGTGTACTGGAAAGGATGACTCGCAAGTACTTGTAGGCGCCTTTGAACGGCACAGCCTCATCTGTTAAATAAATGGAACACAACACTGTCTGTGTGGGTCCCGAGAACTGAACGACTGCTGACGTTTTTGCATTAAACCCTATGTGTTGTGCGGCAGCCTCTGTAGAACATCGGTCTAGCAACCGCTGCTTATCTTCCACAGTCTCCGCTTTACGCACGGTGTAGTCGGGAAAGGTCAGTCGTGGCTGATTCCAGTTCACTTCCACCGGATTTTACGGGTGTTTAGGAAAACACCCACTTTCAACTGAAGCAGCTTCTTCTCCATCCCAGCTATGTGTAACATGCAGAGAAGCGGGGAGACTGGACATATCTGTCGAAGGCTCATTGTCACTTTCACTTCATCCAACCTAGCCCACCTAGTTCTGCTCGTACCGCATTTCTCGAAGTAGAGACAACGCACGAGGGTTACACGCCGCTTTGGCAGCTCCAGCTGCTCTAGGTGCAGCTTTAGTAGGGCTTGTGGGACATTGCCATACTCAATTGCGATGTCAGAAAACAGCAAACCATGGGTCGATCATCTCTTCACCCCAGGCTACTCAATGAACTGTGTGAAATGTGCGGTTATGGCGGTAGCGCCCGCGACTTAGCGTTCAAAAGCTCGACTAAGCTAGACCTGACTTGAGTAAAGGGCGTGACACCGAAACACTTCCCACAATGCCTCGAAGCACTCAGTGGTACCGCTGGCGTTTCCAGAAATGTCCATTAGATTCATCCAAAAAACTAAAAATTTCTTGGTCACAATGACAAAATAGAAATAACAAAAAGAGTGTGTTTTATAAATAAACTTTATAAAATCGCAAGGCTAGTCGTCCTGAGGAAATGCCACTTCCATTTTCTTTGATAATTGGAACTACTAACAAAACCGTTCGCCTTTTAGCTGTCAAGGTTTCTTTCGGACATCCGGTCAAGGTACCGAGATATGATTATTTTACCTTTTTGAGTTTAAAATATGGGAAGGCGGTGGCATAAACTTCGGATTTCAGAGAACTGGAAGTCAAACAAAAATCGACTCTAATAAACTTAAAAGGTTCGACCGAAAATGAACCCCGAAAAATGCCCTTTGGATTTCCCGAGAAATCATCTCCGAATGCACACAATCTTACCTATAATATAAATTGATTAGCTATAGTCTGTTATAGATTCAGAACCGATGCCTTAGATGATCTTTTTATGTTTTATTTATTAAAAATACCTCTAAAGCAGGGGTGCACAACATACGGCCCGCGGACCTGCATGCGGCTCGCGCGCTCTTTTGTAGCGGCCCGCGGCCCTGATCAGCGCAGAAAATTGCTTACTGTGCCATCCAATCCACCGAGCTCCCGCTCCGCTTAGCAAGCAGCAGTGAAACCCTCTAACCGACTTTTCTCACTGTTCGGCGAAGGAACTACAATTTCTCAGTTCAAATTTTACCTCTCCACTAGTACCGCTGACAACAATAAAACAGTGTGTGCAGCCGTCCCTTTCCATGGAGTGGTTCTGTCTCAAGATGTCTCTACAAGGAACGCGAAAACGTCTTGTTCTTTCTAAACAGATCCCGTTCCCTCCTTCACCACGGAGGCTATCGACCTTCTGCATTTCCGTTGGGATAGTTAAGGGTTGCATCGTTGGATCTGAGGACTCCGATCCGACGATGCAACTGGAGCTCATCGACCTCCAGTGTCCACCAGCGCGGAAGACTATGCATGCACGAATGTCAACTGCATGAGTTCTACAAAAACCTGGACAATAACAAGTACGGAAACCTGGTGAACCACGCCTTGAAAACTGCCGTCACTTTTCGGGGAGCGCGTACACGTCTTCTGAGCAAACCTTCTCACTGATGACTCTCAACAAGTACCACCTTCGATCTGCCGTGACGGACATGACATTGCGAGATGCGCTAAAGACGGCAATGAGTGCGATGACGCATGGTTTCGCAAGCCTGACTGCAGCCCCAATGTGCAACACGTCGCACTAGGTGCGGCCCGCAAAGTTTTTCGATAAACGCATTTTTGGCCCGCCCAAGTTTTTAGTTGTGCACCCCTGCTCTAAAGGATCTCTGTATGAGAGTATTGAATACTACCTCAAACTTCCGTCTGTTCCCTTCAGCCGGGTTTAAACTGCGCGTGCCGTAAAGTTTTATCAAAAGCAGAAAGGTAAGGCTGAGCATCTCCTTGGATCTTATCCCGTCATCGACTACATTCACAAAATTGTGAGAATGGCAGCAACGAGCTCTAGTTGTCACGCTTTCAGGGCGGACTTCTCACTTTCGACAACGCTCCGTTACCTCGTGCAACTCAAGCACTGCGCGCGCTGCCAAAGCATGACAGAACGTTTGATAGAATGAGAACGCCCTGTCGTTCTAATTCTATATTTGACTAAAGTGGATTTCAAGTAAGTTATCATACTCTCTCAGTCTCTGATCTGCTAATTCGTCTTAGCGTGGTCATTAAAAATCGGGCCAGAATATCAAACTGCACATAAATGGGCATGTATTGTAACGTATCATTTTAAACCGTAAAGGGGAGATGATTTTTTCTTCACTTTGGATAAATATTGTTTAAAATTAATCCCTGACATCTGCAACCTATCAAACATATGTCACTTGCTTGTTTTTTCCCTCCATGCAAAAAAAAAGTAAATATATAACAATACACACGAAAAAAAAACGAGCACTTTTTTCCTCTCAAATCGCAGCCATAAGAAGCGTCCAGATGACCTGGAGGCAAATATATTGCGCCAGCGTTTATCATAGCTACGCTGTGAGGTTCGCAAAACGCAGGACAGGGGCTTTATTAGAGACATTGTTAGGTTTCGGCTATTGTCGTCATTGCAGCAGCAGCACTTGGACACGAGTCACTACGCGAATTCTTGTCGATCTATTGATTACCGCGAGCCCAAATCTTGTAATCATTAAATTCTCAGGCTCAGTCTATGAGCGCTGATCAAATATCGTCACCAAAAACTATGACAACACTGCGGTTTTCAGACTACGTAATTACGTTTTGAGAAGAATAGATTAAACTTAAATGCTCGTTTTTATCCTTGAAATGACACCGCAACAAAGAAGTTCCTTGGTCAATGGCGTTTCGCGCGACTATCCTTGACTTCCACTAGTGCCAGTGAGCTCGTATAAAGTGAAGAGCATTACACGGAATACATCTGCACCATCCCTTTAAGCAAGCTTGGCAAAAGAGGAAATTGAGACTAAACATTGTTTAAGTCGTTCGACTGGAACATGTTACCATATTTAGAACGCAGAATTGGTTTAAAAAGAGCGCGTTACATTTAAAGCTTAAATTCTTCTTGAAGATAAAAAAAATCAGACAAAATATTTAGAGCCAAACTTCTCTTACTAACAAAAACATATTGGACATATTTTAATTCACCGCTGCGCTAATCTTGGCTCAGATCAGCCTAAACTCCAAGTCCACCCCACTAATTTTTTTTGCAATGCCACTCTTCTACATGTACTATCTTTTACGAATTTATTTTTCTTTTTAAAATAAAACTTACGCCATCTGTTTGGTTTCAGTGTTGTTATGCTTTACTGTTGAAACTAGGGTGCCTTCATGTGCGATTTGCTTAAGGTGATGACATCTGGCCATTTTGTTTCGGACGCTTATTTTTATTTTTTGTTCCGAAGCGCGTGAAAGAGCGTGTCCCATGCACGTGCTCGTGGCACTGACTGTGCTACCGCGACATTTTGTTTCCTGCGATTTCTTTATATTTTCCCTGCGAGCGCGTGCTGTCGGCATCGGGTACTACAAACGATGGAATCACCCTAAACAGTAGGACGTTGAAGCACTCTATACTCTATTTCACCTTTTGATGTACCGCAAGAAAGGCCACGGGCGCGAGCTCCTTGCTCTAGGGCACATCTCGGCGGCACAAGCTCTCGTGCATCAAAGGCAGTTACCAACGTTATGAGCTCGTGCTTCTAGCCTTCGCTGCGGTACAACATAAGGTGAAGCGGAGTATAGTTGAAACACTCCTATTGATGCCACGCACTCGATCGAGCGAAGTGAGTTCGTCAAACGCACTCGAAGCCAAGTGTGTTTCTCAGGAAAGAGCCGTGTGGCACACTACAGAAATGACACTAAGGGCGAAGTGCACTTGCTTGTAGTGACACTAAACTAGCCCGTCTGACAGGGGTATTAGTGCAGCGAGGTTCATAACCGTCCAGCGCGCTCCCAAGCATGCTTTCAGGTGGCGAGCACCAATTTTGAATTTCTTTAAAAAAAACACCATCTACCGAAGCTTTACTGGGAGTGGAACGTGCTTCCTAAAATGTCGAGGAAAGCGGAGCTGACGCTTCACTCTCAAACTCTCAAGCTCTCGGTCTCACATGCAGCGGTTTCGGCCCCAGAGCGGCGCCATTTCTGCCGTCACGGCGCTCTGGCCAGCACCAGCTGTTGAGCGGCACAAGCGCCGCGACGGCAGAAGTCGCGCCGCTCCAGGGCCAAAATAGCTGCATGTGAAACCCGCTTCAGAGCGGGTCGCGGATGCGCGATGGCGAATCCGCTTTCCATAGAGCGGAGCGAGAAAGCAAAAACGGTCTACTAAATCTCTAATATTTCGTGACGTCACTTTTCAGTCGTCATTATGATGGTGAATTAAGTACCGTAAATCGCGAAGCAGTTTGCTCGACGTCCGCTTCCAGTGGTTACTTGGGAGATTGAGTCTACTGAGCGTGCATTCCTGCAGAGGAAGTTTTCGTTGATAGAATATTGACACGTCAATCAACTATTGATTCCTTCTTGGCAAGGATTCATTGCGAAGCCCGTGACAACCGCCAATCCGCATCTCCCTACTGCGCAGGAGATCGAACTATAGGGGCGTTTATCGAGCGTGTTGTCCCCACAGCCTGGTGTTTACTAACACAGCATAACATGGAAAACAACCTGACCTAGCACGGCCGGGCACGAGCGCCTCGCCTGATCAGCGCTTTCGTCGCACGAGGAGCGGCCTTCGAATCGTCACCTTCAATTTCTCCGATCAAGAACAAACAAGAAAAATTGCACCATCTTCCCGAGGGGAACCATCGGGGTGATGCGGAGCATCGTGTTGGTTCCGAGGAAAGAGTCAGTTGCGTGCTGACGTCGAGAGATGGCGCACACCGACTGCCCTAGCGTCACCCCTACGCGAGCCTTCGTTGCGGCTCGCGGCAGAGAAACTTGGAACGCTCGCCGCTCGCCGTTTATTTTTTTTCACACTTGAAGGAGAGGAGACTAGAGGAGGAGAGTTGCGCGTGCGCGCGCGGTGTGAGTACAAGCGAACGCACGCAGTGCACTCAGCTGGTAGAGGAGAGAGAGCGGAGAGAGTAACGCGCAGCTGTTGGAGAGAGGGAAGGAGGAGAGTTGCGCGTGCGTAGTGTGAGTGCGTGACTACAAGGCCGCGCGACATAGACCCGAGCAAGAGATGCTCCGCATCTAAAATACGGTGTGTTGTACCCACAGCTGAAGCGTGGCGCTAGAGGCGTGAGTGTTCGATCTCCTCCCCAATATCAGATGACAATTTATACCCAGCCTGACATTCTCGCATACATGCGTTTGCTGGGCCACGCTACTTGAGCCAGCTGAGCACAGCTGGCAGCGGCGCGAGCAAGGCCACGAGGGGAACGTGATGGTGCTCGAGCCAGCCCACCGTGAATCAATGTTTCAGCCACCCCACGGGTACGTGTCGCCATCTGACTAGCTGAACTAACGCCTTGTTCAAGATAGGGTGCCTTCATGTGCGCTTTCCTTGGGGTGATGACATCTGGCCATTTTGTTTCTAACGTTTATTTTTATTTTTTGTTTTCAAGCGCGTGAAAGAGCGTGTCCCTGCACGCGCTCGTGGCGTTGACTGTGCTACAGCGACATTTTCTTTCCGGCAATGTCTTTGTATTTTTCCTGTGAGCGCGTGCTGTCGGCATCGGGTACTACAAACGATGGCATCACCCTAAACAGAGGGACATCGAGGCATTCGAGTTCAAGATAGCTGCCGTGGGACCGCAGCCTTAATTTCCGCGTATTTTGAGCAAATGCCACATATCCAAATCTACCGCTCGCTCACGCCCTTTTAGCTCCATGGGTTCCACCGTTTTCAGGTCATGCAATTTCACAGCGTTTTCATATTCGTGCATTAGAACTTTGCTAAATAAATAACTATACTTTTTCGCTCTATTTAGTAATAGAACGTGCCCAACTGATCAAAGACTCGAAACGCAGTTGAAGCTAATCGGGTGCAAGCTGTCTACGTTAAATATTTCGTTTCCTGGACTAAAACTTTATATATGTAAAACTTGTATTATAAATAAAAGAGAAATAGAGAAGTTGCGAAGATTATGAGCGAGTTAATTATGGTGGGTGTTTGGATTTATTTCGAGCAGATATCTTACGAAAAATGGGGTGAGCGTTAGGCCGGAACCTTTTTCACCATGTATATAGTAGGCTCTAGGAATAATACATTGTTGAATAATCGACATTGTGAGTTGACGAATTACCTTAACTAACCAAAGTAATTTAAATTAATTGGTTGTATGAGGTATGTTTCTATATGAGGCATGACGGAATTTCACTTAGAGTCGAAATTGAGAAAAATAAACTAAATGTATAAATTTTAACTTATGAATTTTCCAGTTTTTGGTGGTATTTAGAAATTGCGAGCAAAAAGCAAGAGGGAAGCCCTGCTCTGAATATCGCTTCGAAACGGGAAGTGATCGTTTTGAGTCACGCCGTCACTCGTGTCACCTGCGTACCGTCTAAGAAACATTACGGGATTGCCTAAGCAGTGGAAATCCCTCGAAGGGGGTACACTACCTCACCCTCTTCAGTCCGCCTCCCGTCGTAATTGAAGCGCAATCTAGATTTTCGTTTCACAACTGTGTGTTCCATAGAGTACGGGGGAACGCCATCTAGACGTTGTGCTTCGAAGCGTACGTAATCCGTAGAATGCGCTGCAAGTACTATAGCAGCAGCCCGGCGCGTCACACGACGGGAGATCGAGCCGTGCTGGGAGACGGAGGGGTACTGCTTGTTCAAGCAGCGTCTTTGAGCAGTTCCGCAACTGCGCTTGTCCAATATTATTGTCTTTAAGGACACGCTGCTGGTGTAGTGAGGACATGAGTTAAACGACTACGTCACTTCCTCAAACGTCATTGTGGGCAAGGCTAGCGGCGCGCTTTTTACGCGCAATCTTTTGTTCGGTTAAAAAATAGAAACATACACCAATTAATATTTTAGTAACAATTACATTTTTGCAAATTCTGTTCTTTTGAACTGGCTTCTAATAGTAATTTCTGTCAATATTGTTATTGCAATACGACCACCAATTCTATCAAAAAAGTTAATTATCGGTTTTAGTTAATGAGCCTAGTTTTTAGGACGATTATCCCCTCATGTAAAGTCAATCAAGACTGATCAATGCGTAGTGAAAGAGGCACTCAACTAACAATCACCTTCTTCTAAGTCTGTACGAATTACGAGCAAACACCCTGTAAAATCAATAAAATCTGGCCTACGTCTTTATTGGGAAAGAAAGGTTCCGATATTGACTAATTTGCACGCACAAAATTAGAGAAAACAGTTGACAAAAGTACGATAGATATCGTAAAAGAATGATAAATGAGGTCATCATTTCTTTTATATAGTACCGTAATAGCCACAACCAAATACCTTTGAGAAGTATGAATGCTGATATGCATTCTACTGCAGCTTACCCATACTTGCAGTGACAGGCTTTGATTGTGATGAGGAATAGGAAGGTACGTGGTTAGCTGTCAAACAAAAATACATTAGTAAGATTGGTTACATTAACGCGAATAGGACGAAACTATGCACTAGGCGCTCATGCCAAGCCCATTCCTGCGGAGGGATATATTACAGCTGAATGAAAGACGGAACAATATCTAATTACCAAGGCAAAAGTGCGGACCGAAGCAATCAGACCGAAATTCAGACTTGAAAAGAATAGACAAGCGAGCGCGCGCGAAAGTGACGTTGAAAACAATAAACAGATGAGCCATTTCGTTTTCTTCTAGGTAGACATCTTGACATGCTCGTGGTCGTGCACTGTATTTGAAGTGCTGACAAATGCACTACTAGATCCACTTAATGAGCTACGCTTAGAGTACCGGTAAGGTATCGGGATTCTGCTCCACGATATTGTTCTAGGCACCGTTGCCAATGGTGATAATTCCAAAGTGGGACTTCCTCAGCATTGTAATTTGTTTCAAATTAAGTCCAGACCAGGGTGGAAGAAACATTTAGATGATGACTTTCTGTCCAACACGGCGACCACATTATGTTCGGCGCACAGAGCGCTTCATTCGGACGGGGATAGATGGCGACCAAGTATCGGGTCCCTCCCAAACCGACCGCTCCGGTTGTTTCTTCCAGCGGTGGTCTCGCATATTCTGCTCACCGCTTCTTGTTGTACCTCACCGCCGCCACGCCGCCACCAGGTCGCCAGAGTCCGTAAATTTGTTTTCTTCTTTCTTCTTCGGGTTAAGGCTCAGCTTCGTGCACGATGGTGGCACCTGTGATCGGCACATCACCAATGCAAAACACTGGGCCAGCCACTGGCCGCACACCACCACCACACTATATAAGTTCCAGGCTTCCTTTCGTTCAACACTTCTCTCTCTCTCTCATGCGAAAAAGACGAGCACGCTACACCGCCGACACCGTGGGCGACGAGGAGGCACACCACACCGCGGCGCCCTCCGCTGCGGCGAGGAACTAACTAATCCTGGTTTGAGGCTTCATCCGAACACGATCTGGTCCATTGATCTCAATGACAATTGCTGGATCGCGCTTCCCCGCTTGTTCGCTGCAGCGCGAGTGAAGCCACCGGACGCAACCTCGCTGGGATACGATTTGCGGTTTTGCTAGCCTTTTGCTGCGGTTCTCCAGCGTGCTATAGGCATGTTTTCTACTCGTTCGTCGTTATTCGCCGAAGACGTTCTTTAAGATCCTGGGTGAGGCGTGATACTTGCCGTTGAGAACACGTGGAAATTTTTACCAAAGCGCAGTGCCGCAGGAAAAAGGCATAACTCGTCGAAAGCAAGTGTCCCCGGTCTGGCGGCGTGTTCAAAGCTTCCTTGGCACGCCGAAGTGCCGTGTCTCTGTGCCTTCGCACGCTTGGATACCGACCAAGAACCGACGCCGTGTGAATGTGCTTTGCGAGTGCAATGTGCGTGAAGCCGTATGTGCCTCTCGATCAGCGTCTTACTTGCGGCAGCGTCCAGTAGCGACGGAAGAGGGGGAAGGTACGTCTTTTTTTCGTCCTTACGATTTACAGAATACTGCGCAAAACAGCTCCTCATCACTGATCAGTGCTGGCTCATTAACAACCTACTTAATTGCACTTGACGTTTGAGCGCGGCTCGACTAATTGTGATTGGTCAACAGATTGCACGCGACCATATGGGCCGCGCCTCAAAGATTTTCATTCTCGCCGTCTTGTACTTTTGCTTTCGAAAACCCTCCTTGCTCCACAGCTTTGCTCTATTCGTGCTCCCATGTGATCCATTAGAGTAGATTTGGAACATAGCCATGGTTAATAGTACATAAGAACACGTACAGATCCCCCCCCCCCTTTATTGATAGCAACTCACCGGAACAGCTGGACGATCCAGAACTCCGTGGCCGATATATATATAAATGATCTAAAGGCATCTACGCGCGACACACGTTCATAACTTTGGTGCGGCGTCGATTCTTGATCGGTATCCAAGCGTGCGAAGGCACAACGATGCAGCACTCGGCGTGCCAAGGAAGCTTTGATCACGCCGCGAGACCGGCGACACTTGCTTTCGACAAGTTGTACCTTTAGATACGTACGGCTTCACGCACATTGCACTCGCAAAACACATCCACATGGCGTCGATTCTTGGTCGGTATCCAAGCGTGCGAAGGCACAGAGACACGGCACTTCGGCGTGCCAAGGAAGCTTTGAACACGCCGCCAGACCGGGGACACTTGCTCTCGACGAGTTATGCCTTTTTCCTGCGGCACTGCGCTTTGGTAAAAATTTCCACGTGTTCTCAACGGCAAGTATCACGCCTCACCCAGGATCTTAAAGAACGTCTTCGGCGAATGACGACGAACGAGTAGAAAACATGTATATAGCACGCTGGAAAACCGCAGCGAAACGCTGGCAAAACCGCAAATCGTATCCCAGCGAGGTTGCGTCCGGTGACTTCACTTGCGGGAGCGGGAAGCGCGATCCAGCAATTGTCATTGAGATAAGTGATCTAGTCGCTCGCTCCACGCGGGGAGAGCGGCCATAGTCATCGCCTGAATGTATATCTTGCACCGTCGTCCAGACGCGGCCGATGCTACAAGCGCGAGCTCCGGTCTTCTAGTGTCCCCGACAAGCACGCGCGCTTTTGCAGTGCAAGCACATTTCAGGGCAACGTTACTAGAACATCTCAGTTGGGAAACTGCCATTGAGCCTGCTCCGAAAAAGTGGCACCGATCCGTACACCAAAACCGAGCTAACGGCGATCGCAACGCCGCGGCCGAACTGCAGGGCTGTATCGGTTAAGGTGTATCCACACGACGGACCAAATTGCTGGTTTGGTCCGCGGGCCGCGCATCACGTGATCTTACGTCACCGGTTTTCGAGGTCCGCCGGCGGTCCGCGGCCCGCGCTTTTGAGAAATGCCAAGCTACTTTTCTCGCCCGGACCTTAGCGGCGGACCGCGGCGTTTTTAGTATAATTGAAGCGCTAAATCTGGCAACAAGCTGACTTTTGTTGTTTGGATTGGAATCAAATCCAAAGTCGTTTTCTTTTGGCGCTAACTGTTGAAGACGAAGAAGACGAACCTATTGTTGTGCGACGATGGCGGCATGGTGCGACGATGCAACTTTTTACTTCATCGCGCTTCATCCAGCATGCCCTTTTCGGTTCACTTAAGTTCACTTAGTCCTCCTCGTCCTCAACAGTCAACGCCAGGGCCACCGCGGCCAAACGTCTCTTTCGTTCAACCTCCATCTTGGCTCCTTACAAATAGCCTCAAAGCAGCTCGCTGCATGCGTTTGGCGGAGCTGTGAGGCCGAGGGT
Organism: Ixodes ricinus; assembly: GCA_037355805.1. Lineage (NCBI taxonomy): Eukaryota > Metazoa > Arthropoda > Arachnida > Ixodida > Ixodidae > Ixodes > Ixodes ricinus. The sequence continues at coordinate 69,113 of JAZHYW010005409.1, forward strand.
TAGACCGGCCCGTTCGCTCTGTCGTCTGCTCTTTTGGTCCGCCGTGTGGATGCTCATTGCAGCCGGGCGGCCCGCGGGCCGCGCATCACGTGATCAATCGGTCCGCGGCCCGGTCCGTCGTGTGGATACACCTTTAGGGACACATTTGATAGCGTCTTCTCTGACGGTTCAATTTTGGCTTTAATCGGCCATTTTGGCGCCGCAACATATCCGGCAGAAAGGCTTTCGGGGATGCCGACCCTTGGCTCCCAAGCGGGCGCGCCGCGAATCACAATTGATTGATAGATTGAAACGTTTATTTGATTTCAATACCTCTGGTCTATGAAACCTCGTGTGGCGTGGGTGAAGGGAAAGTGGGATAGGGGTAGTGATAATGATGGATTAGAAGTACCATCCGATCCCCGAGGACCGGAGGTAGGTAAAGTGGTAATTTGAGCTAGTTGGTACATCACTAATATTAAACAGCGCACAAAACGTCGGCGGAAGAGAAAAGGACAGTAGAACGAAAGAGCGCTGACTCCCAACTGATTTAATTAGACACAAGAGAAAAGGAAGAAAAAGAAGCCACGAAAATTGAACCCCCCGTGAAGACAAGGTACAAGGAAAAGAAAATGAAGAAAATATGTACAAACTAGATCGATAGATTAAAGAAAAAGAAGAAGAAGAAGAAGAAATTTTAAAAATAGAAAGAAAATGAAAAAAATAAAAATTAAGAAAGAATAGAAAAATTTAAAAAACGGTACTTTCACCCCTGGCCGGCCAAAGTTACTGCGCATAGGCGTTGTCCAAAAAAGACACCTCCTTTGCACTCAGCGACAGGGACGGCTGGCTGACGCATTGCTGCCCTATTTTTTGAATTTGAAAAGCCTCGTAGATTTCTCGAGTAGTCCGGTCTTTAAATCTACCAAGAACAGTTGTTTCACCAAAAGTCGGTGCGCACTGGCAGGAGCGACAGTGTGTCGGCAAGTGCCCGCCTACCGTGGCTTGAAGTGAATAGAAGTGTTCTCTAAGCCTGTCGTTGACGCATCGTTCCGTCTGACCTATATAGCATTTACCACACGTCAGGGGGATCTTGTAAACCACGCCGTCCGTGCAGGTAACAAACTTGTTCTTGTGCCTCTTGTGGCATACGGCTGGTAATCGATTGTCAAGGACGGACCCCACTTTTGCGCAGATCTTGGATAAACGTAGGGGGCCGAAAACACCACGGGGACATCATACCTCTTTGCGATTTGCTTTAAATTGTGAGACAATTTATGCAGGTATGGTACTACGACCGGGCGCTTCTTTTGTATATTTTGCCTGCTGCTACTCTCCCCTTTAACCTTCCTCAACAATGACCCCATAACCTCTATTAAAACTGCGTGAGGGTAACCAGATGCCTTAAGGCGTTCAAGTTGAGAGCAACAACTGGCCTTCACGGTATGGAAACACGATTTTTCCAAGGCCGAGCCTAGAATGGACATGGCTATGCCCCTTTTCACAATCTTAGAGTGGGAGGATGTGTAGGGCAGAATGGCTTTTTTTGACCGGGGAGAGTAGGACCAGCATAAGTGGTTGGCTTGGGCCGATAGCGATAGATCCAAAAATTGCAGTGTCCCATCCTTGGGTTCCTCAAACGTGAACTTTAGTCCCGAACCGCACTTAACGAATGTTTCAACCACCTGATGTACTCCATAACCTCCCACCCCTTTCTCGTACACAATCAAAAAATCATCAACATATCGAAATACTTTTCGTACAGGCAGGGTACTGAGGGAATCATGGATACTTCGATCAACCCTGGACAGGAAGATGTCGCTAAGAACAGGGGCAACACATGACCCGATACATACACCGGACTTTTGTAGGTAAAAATCGTCCTTCCACCCGATGTACGTTGACTTAAGGTAGTAAATTAAAAGCTCTAGGAAGTCCTCGATGGGGATGCCTGTAGCATTTCGAAATGCGAGCTCTCCGTTGCTTTCAATACACGATTGAACCGCGGCAAGCAGTGGTGGATGGGGGATGGAATAAAAGAGATCTTGAACATCCACACTAAAAAACTCATGATGACCGTAATTCTCTACCTGCAGTGACCGCACCACTGCCTCGGAATTGCGGACCAGAAATGGATCCGAGAGGCTTAAGCTGGAGAGGTGCTTTTGGAGGTATGCAGCCACTTGGCGCTGCCAGGTACCTCGCTCCGTGACAATAGCCCGGAATGGGCAGGCCTCCTTATGCGTCTTGGCAGAGAAGAACACCTGGAGGTGCAACCCCTCCGCTTTCTTGATGTTGGCGGCCAGTTGGGGCAACGATATCGTAGAACAGAGGTCCATTGCCCTACGTTTCGCCTCTTTGAGGAAAACAGGCTCTGGACAAAAATTCTTGTTCCCGGCCGCATTAGCTCTGTCGTGGAACATTCCCTCTGGAATGAGCACCTCTGGGATGAGGTAGTAAATGATTGATGTGAAGATGAGGTCTTGCTCCAGCGGGGCTGAAGTTCTCAGACGTGTTCATTCCCGAAGGGTCATTAGTCTATGGTGCGGTAGTAAGGTGTTAATTGCCGCTACCCGTTCTAGTGACGTCCCTGCACAGGATGTCGCAGGGACGCTGCAGTTTGGACATCTGGAGTCAGAACTTGTGTCATTCTCATCTGTTGGCTTGTAGAACTTGGCTCGCCGAAAGGGGGCCACCTTAGTCCGAGTTTGAAGCCTGTGTAGTGCTACCTGCTCTAATCGTGGAAGGCCGCGAGGGACGAAGTGGGGGCTAGAAGATAGGAGCGCTGCAAGACGCGCTATTCGTGCTCTTTGTTCTTCTTTCTTCTTTTGGGTTAGATCCTCATCAAAGCTCTCGTCAGGTGCAACGTCCCGTTGAACGGGAGAGGGGACCGGGCCTTGTGAGGGTTGAATATTCGCCTGTATCATTACCCTCGCTTCCCCGTCCGCCGCTCGTTCCATGGAACGAGCGGGCGGACGGGGAAGCGAGTTAGGGGAAGCGGACGGGGATGACAGTTCCATTGTATTATCCATGGTTGGGGAGCGGGGTGGGGGGGGGGGGGGTAATTTGACGCTTGTTGTGTTTGTCTCTGTGTGTTGCCACTCTGGTGTTTATATGTTTATGTTGCAAATCATTATCCGTCATTACGAGTGCCTATGACTTAGTGCATGGCAGCCATGTGCTCGGACTGTTGTTTTTCAACTCACGCAAACCCCGCGTATTGAAGGTGTAGGAATTGCATTGGCATGTCCAGCTGTTGGGGTGGATGCATCAGCATTGAAGTGGGTTGGAACGCTCCCATTGTCACTGCTGCATACGACTCGCCGGCATCTTGGCTTACATGTACAACTGCAGGTGGTTGGGGCGTAGGTTTGTTGCTTCTCTCCGCCATTCTGGTTGTTTTGTCCGTGGTGTGCCGCTGTGCGATTGCGCGCTTTGGACATTCATTGCTCGTGGCCAGGTGGGCCCCATCACAGTTTGCGCACTTTGGATCTTTCGTGCAGTCCTCCATACCATCATGCACGGAGCTGCGCGTTCCACAGCGCGTACTTCTCCATGGGCACACGTCCATTTTGTGACCAATCGCGTCGCATTGAAAGTCAACAAGCGGTCTCGGGCGGCACTCACGAAAGGCGAGGACTCCATGCATGTACGCCACCCGTTTAGGGAAAGTCTTGGCCAGATATGTCACAAGTATCACCTTGGCCTTCTTCCTCACGGGGCGCGCTGCTTCCAGCTTCTGGGTTCTGCATACGATATCCTCGAGGAGTTTTGCAGGAGACACCTCATTACCCTTGCAGCGTAGGTACACAACTCCGTGGCATACATTTCCGGCGAAGGCATTGTACGGTTGGAATGTGTTATCTTTGTCCCCCTTGCGGATTTTTTTGATTGTTATGAGCTTTTCAGTGATGGTAGGGTCCCTGGTGGTTATGGATAGAACATTATCTTTCTAGTTCCGGTGGACGGTGTAGTCTGCTTGAAGGTGGATGCCGGCATGCTCGATAGCCTTGCGGATTTTTTCTCCAGTGAATACACCAACTTCTTTCTTTCCCACGGAGTGTAGCACCAAATAGCACCACAATTTGCACCGGGAGTGGCCCCGGCGTAGACTCGTTGCCTTTCTCTGTTGCTTGTGGGCTTCGTCCTCTTATCCGCGAGAAAGCGCCTGGCAGCGGGCATTTTTGATCGACGTCTGTCTGGGAGACCGACGTCGCAGTTAGCAGTGCCGGTGGTACGGATTTGACCCGGCGTTCGTTCTTGGGACGTGCTGTACGTCGGCGCGCCAGCTTGAGAAGCCCGGCCGTCATCTTTTGGCTTCGGGCATGCCGATTTGAAGCAACCATAATCTTTCATTTGTTGTACTCTTTGATATGACTCTGCTTCGGGGTCCCCAGTGGTTGGTCGCCTGGGGGGCCGGGACCTATCGTTATTGCTTCTAAACTGTGGGTATTGTCATGGGTCTCTATTTTGCTGGAAACGCCCCCTGTGCAAAATAGCCCGAATGAGCCCGCAGAAGACGTTACCTCTGGGGATGCAAGGCTTTTAAACTAAAGTGATAAAGACGAGGGAGAATTATTTCATATATACTCCGTTTCACCTTATGTTGTACCGCAGAGAAGGTTAGAAGCGTGAGCTCATAGCGTTGGGAGCTGCTCTTGACGCGCGAGAGCTTTTGCTGCCGAGATGTGCCCTAGAGCAAGGAGCTCGCGCTTTAGCCTTTTCTGCGATACATCATAAGGTGAAACAGAGTATAGGCAATTATTGAAGTCAACGTATGAAAAGAAGTTATTCATTAAATGAAAGTCGACGAAGTAAAATAAGTTATTCATTAAATGTATGTCGACGAAGGAAAATAAGTTATTCAGTAAAAGGTTCTTAGTCCAGCGGAGTGCATGTGTATGTTCCTTCTGTCTCTTTCTGTCTTGTATGTTTCTTCATTCCTTCAGCTGGCATATCTCACAAGCATAAATATTAATTTTGCCGCAGAACCCTGTACACTAAAATTTAAGGCAAACATTACGTTCCCTCCTTTTGTACTAATCTACAAAAAACGTTCCTGCAACAAGAACTTTTTTTTCCTTTTTTTTACGCTAAAACAAGCTTTCTAAAACCTTAAAGTGACCAGAGTGAAGAAACAAATTAAGCCGTCATCTTGGCTCCTCGATACTCTGGAAACATTCATTGGCTCGTTAAAGGATGGCGCTATTATCATATTTGGCTTAGAGTTCCAGTATAGGCTCCCTGCGTGAGCCAGAGTTGCGCGTTCATCCCCGTAGCGCCGTCTTTCCTGCACGGCATGTTGACCCAGCTCCTCACGTGATTAAATTCGGCGAATAGCGGCGCCGCGCGTTCGAGGCGCGCGGCGCGCTCTAAAGCAGGGAAACATAATGCGGGGTGAGCGCAACGTCTAGTTTCCTGCACGGCACTTGATCCAGCTCCTCACGTGATTGAATTTGTCGAATTGCGGCGCCGCGCGTTCGAGGCGCGCGGCGCGCTCAAAAGCAGGGAAACGTAATGCGGGGCGCGCCAACGTCTACTTTCCTGCACGGCACTTGATCCAGCTCCTCACGTGATTGAATTCGGCAAATAGCGGCGCCGCGCGTTCGAGGCGCGCGGCGCGCTTCAAGCAGCGAAACTGTAATGCGGAGCGCGCGTCAACGTCTACTTTCCTGCACGGCACTTGATCCAGCTCGTCACGTGATTGAATTCGGCGAATAGCGGCGCCGCGCGTTCGAGGCGCACGGCGCGCTCAAAGCAGGGAAACATAATGCGGGGCGCGCGCGACGTCTACTTTCCTGCACGGCACTTGATCCAGCTCCTCACGTGATTGAATTCGGCGAATAGCGGCGCCACGCGTTCGAGGCGCGCGGCGCGCTCAAAAGCAGGGAAACGTAATGCGGGCGCGCGCAACGTCTACTTTCCTGCACGGCATGTTGATCCAGCTCCTCACGTGATTGAATTCGGCGAATAGCGGCGCCGCGCTCAAAAGCAGGGAAACGTAATGCGGGGCGCGCGCAACGTCTACTTTCCCTGCACGGCACTTGATCCAGCTCCTCGCCTGATTGAATTCGGCGAATGGCGGCGCCGCGCGTTCGATGCGCGCGGCGCGCTTAAAAGCAGGGAAACGTAATGCGGAGCGCGCGCAACGTCTACTTTCCTGCACGGCACTTGATCCAGCTCCTCACGTGATTGAATTCGGGTAATAGCGGCGCCGCGCGTTCGAGGCGCGCGGCGCGCTCAAAAGCAGGGAAACGTAATGCGGGGCGCGCGCAACGTCTACTTTCCTGCATGGCACTTGATCCAGCTCCTCACGTGATTGAATTCGGCGAATAGCGGCGCCGCGCCTTCGAGGCGCGCGGCGCGCTCAAAAGCAGGGAAACGTAATGCGGGGCGCGCGCAACGTCTACTTTCCTGCACGGCACTTGATCCAGCTCCTCACGTGATTGAATTCGTCGAATAGTGGCGCCGCGCGTTCGAGGCGCGCGGCGCGCTCCAAAGCAGGGAAACGTAATGCGGGGCGCGCGCAACGTCTACTTTCCTGCACGGCATGTTGATCCAGCTCCTCACGTGATTGAATCCGGCGAATAGCGGCGCCGCGCGTTCGAGGCGCGCGGCGCGCTCAAAAGCAGGGAAACGTAATGCGGGGTGTGCGCAACGTCTACTTTCCTGCACGGCACTTGATGCAGCTCCTCACGTGATTGAATTCGGCGAATAGCGGCGCCGCACGTTCGAGGCGCGCGGCGCGCTCAAAAGCAGGAAAACGTAATGCGGAGCGCGCGCAACGTCTACTTTCCTGCACGGCACTTGATCCAGCTCCTCAAGTGATTGAATTCGGCGAATAGCGGCGCCGCGCGTTCGAGGCGCGCGGCGCGCTCAAAAGCAGGGAAACGTAATGCGGGGTGCGCGCAACGTCTACTTTCCTGCACGGCACTTGATCCAGCTCCTCACGTGATTGAATTCGGCGAATAGCGGCGCCGCACGTTCGAGGCGCGCGGTGCGCTCAAAAGCAGGGAAACGTAATGCGGGGCGCGCGCAACGTCTACTTTCCTGCACGGCACTTGATCCAGCTCCTCACGTGATTGAATTCGGCGAATAGTGGCGCCGCGCGTTCGAGGCGCGCGGCGCGCTCCAAAGCAGGGAAACGTAATGCGGGGCGCGCGCAACGTCTACTTTCCTGCACGGCATGTTGATCCAGCTCCTCACGTGATTGAATTCGGCGAATAGCGGCGCCGCGCGTTCGAGGCGCGCGGCGCGCTCAAAGCAGGGAAACGTAATGCGGGGTGCGCGCAACGTCTACTTTCCTGCACGGCACTTGATCCAGCTCCTCACGTGATTGAATTCGGCGAATAGCGGCGCCGCACGTTCGAGGCGCGCGGTGCGCTCAAAAGCAGGGAAACGTAATGCGGGGCGCGCGCAACGTCTACTTTCCTGCACGGCACTTGATCCAGCTCCTCACGTGATTGAATTCGGCGAATAGCGGCGCCGCACGTTCGAGGGCGCGCGGCGCGCTCAAAAGCAGGAAAACGTAATGCGGGGCGCGCGCAACGTCTACTTTCCTGCACGGCACTTGATCCAGCTCCTCACGTGATTGAATTCGGCGAATAGCGGCGCCGCGCGTTCGAGGCGCGCGGCGCGCTCAAAAGCAGGGAAACGTAATGCGGGGCGCGCGCAACGTCTACTTTCCTGCACGGCACTTGATCCAGCTCCTCACGTGATTGAATTCGGCGAATAGCGGCGCCGCACGTTCGAGGCGCGCGGTGCGCTCAAAAGCAGGGAAACGTAATGCGGGGCGCGCGCAACGTATACTTTCCTGCACGGCACTTGATCCAGCTCCTCACAAGATCGGATCTCGGCGAATAGCGGTCCTGCGGCCCGTGGAAAACAGACGCGCAACTCTGGCTCCCGTGGGGAGCCTATAAAGGAACTTTAATTTCGCTCAGAGCCGTTTATTGGAGAGAGTTAGGCCATACATTGGTTTGAATAGGCGCGCATCACGGGGCCAACCACAGGCCGCGAAATAGCCCCTAGCGGTGGTCGTGTGCTCTAAATATGTGACAGGAATAATGTAAGCCGTTTTAGCGTCGCTAGAGCGAAAAGGTTTAGTTCTTGGTGACTGAAAACTTTGCGCATGTGAGGTTTTCGTCACGCCAATATTCAAGTGTAGAATAAACGAACGTGCGCTCCAAACCAGGGCTCTGCGTTGCGTTTGCGACCCCACGGCGACTAGGGAAAGGAAGTGACGTCAACAACGCAGCAGACGCATATTAGATGTTGATTGGTAAGAGTCGCTGATGACGAATTTCTGCAAAAGAAAACAAAGAATAAGTGAGCTTTGTTTTCTTCTGCGGAAGTTCGTCATCAGCGACTCTCATCAATCAGCATCCAATCTGCGTTTGTTGCGTTGTTAACGTCACTTCCTTCTCTGTCGCCGTGGGAGTCCAAAAAGCGCAACATAGGGCCCCAGGACCGACTTGCTAGAAACAGCGTCTCAGCTGAAACGGGGAAAGAAGGCACTGCCAAAGCAAGCGCACGCGCCGAGCGGGACACCGTGTCTGACGATGCTCGCGCGACCCACCCTTCGCACTGTTTTCTTTTTCAGCCAGTGTCAGCTGAGACATTGTTCTAGGAGGCCGGCGGATGGAGTATCGGTGACAGAGTAAACTGTCACCGATACTCCATCTGCACTAACATCAGCAGTGCGGACAAAGGCATGGGCATGAGCGCGTTGCTCTGGAAAGTGCCTCCTATGCACGAGTTCTCTTACAAACAAAAGCATTTCGCTGAGCTAGGCTCACGCGCCTGTGCCTTTGTTTTTACTGCAGACATTTGTGAGATGGAGGAGAAAGGCCGAGATTGAACGCTTCTATTTCACTTTTTAAATGTCGTTTTCAATATTGTGACGTCGCGGTCTCCTGATTGGTTGACGCTGTGTCGTACCTTTAGTTTACGCTCTAACCGCGGTGGGAGTTTTTGCCGCTGGCGGCGGCCTTTGCCCCGGCTATTGTCCAAACTCTCCATATGGCGAATTCGGGTGGTCATTTCTCGGCAAAATATTTTGCCATATCTCCGGCACGGGCGTTCGCGTGGTCAAAGGCTGGCGAGTGCGCGCCGTTCGGGTGGCGCTTCTCAGGCGTGTGCCGGCTATTTACCGGAACAATTTTTGCCCGAGCTCCAAGAGGTCGGGCAGCTTGTCTGCCAGACTGTATCCGGTATCGTCATATCCGAATCGGGAAATGGAACCAAACGAAACAATGCTCGCCGCTAGCGGGTTCAAGTAGAAAACGAAGCTACTGAGACAGACACCCCTCTGTGGTCCGAGAAAGAGAGCGAAAACAACGGAGGTCAAGATACAATATTTTAAAGGAACCTTGCGCAAGATCAGTTTGCTATGGGACACAGCGTGTTATTACACCGCTGTAAAAAAAAAAAATTATTTATTGATAGTGTTGCAGCTCGACACTTAAACGCGCATTACTATTTCAAAGGGCTGGGCCAAATGAAAACGCTGAGGATTTCGGAAAAAAAAACGTAATAACAAGAAAATAGAATATAAACAGTGACGCTGGTGAGCTTTCTGGGATTCTTATAAGATGGCAACATTTCTTCGGGAATCCAAACAGAATATATTAAAACTTGTTTACCTACATCTCAAAGTCCAAATATATGTTGCTGATGCCTACAGCGTGCCTATTGTAACATAAAATAATCGAGGAAGAAGTTAACCAAGCTCACGCGCGACCCAGGCAAACGGAAACGCCAGTTGCAGGCGCTTTGTGTTCAAGTGGAGAGGGTCACGTGATGCGCCGCTGGCGCAGGTTTGGTTGCCTGTGCTGCCGGCGTGGGCTCGCCGGCGACTGACCACCCGAATTCGCCATTATATACGCCTCTGATTTTGCTTATAGCACCTTCATGTTTTAAAAGTAGCGCAACGTTCGTCGATGCAAAGGGCACGTGCAACGTGCAGCCATTGGGAAGATCATGGCGGCACAGCGCAGCAATGAGCTAGATTTCAGACGAAATGAATTTCCCAGAAGTGGCGCGCGGCACGAGCCTCGAGCATTTCCACAACAATAAATGGCGCCCCTTTTCCCAGGATGGGGGGGGGGGGGGTAATTTTGCTCGGTCACGGTGGACGCTAGCGACTCAGGCTTCAAGAGTAAGTTTCCCAACTGAGTGGTTTAGTAACGTCGGTTAAGGGTCACATGCTCGCGCTTGCAGCATCGGCTACGTCTGGACAAAAGCCGAAACGAAGTATAGATTCGGTGTTTAAAACTCATGTAATATATCAACGCCTCATGTATACTTTATGGCTGTCAGAGGCGCTCCCCGGAGCCATCGTGTTTACTGATTCTTCATTTTCTTCTAATGCCCGTGTGCGCCCCAAATGCGCTGACTGCGTGGGGAGTCTATAAAACAACGTTGCAGGGTCCTGAATGTACGCGAGCAGCTTTCGCCAGAGCTCGATAGGTGTCACTTAGGGGAAGGAGGGATCCGGGCAGGCCCAGGCATGCAGCGAGTTAGGCCTGAAACTCTGCTGGATGGTATACAGGGTGCGGGTTTGGGGCTCCGAGTATAACGGTCAGTCGCAGAGCAGGTGCTCCAGATCAGCTTTTTGTGGCACAATGCGTATGTACAAGGAAGGTTGGGGGTAGCAACACCACTGCCCTTTTCGCGGTGGCTGCTGCTTTGCTGACGGAAGCGCTGTAGCAGGTAAGGGGTGAGGATGGTCCCGGTATGAATTTGGCGGAGCATGACAAGCTGCCGATGAGAGAAGTGTTGAGAAGGAGGGAAGACTGTAAGGAGGGGATCGGCGGTAGCCAAGAGGTAGGCTCTGTGGTAGTGCCATGCCTTGAACATCACTTCTGCTGGGTCGGGTGGTAGTACGTGGGACTCAACTTCTTCGCGAGGAAGCCAGACTGTATCTTCGTATCTTGCTCTGGCCTGCACGAAAAGGAAGAGCGCGCGTGCGAGGCGATGAGCTTTTTTCGTTTCCGGGTTTTTCGTAGTGTCCAAGTACCTAGTGTAGTGTGAGGACATGCCCGAGGCATTCAGCTCTCCACCACTGAGCCCAGACAAAACACCAATCCTGAACCTACCGAACATCTATCTTCTGACGCGCCGCAGCAACCGTTCCAGCAAATAAGAATGTAGACAACCTGTCCACCGCTCCTGTGTCCTAAGCCCTTCCACCGCAGCATGTTTTACTGCAAAAAAGTTAGAAAAACGTTCCTACCTACCTACCTACCTACCAGTAACGTTGGTTTGTACTGCCCAAAATGAAGGCGCCACAGTTTGTTCACAGCCATAGCCGTATATGTAGAAAGTTTGGTTATCATTTGATAAGAATATGGTGAAAATGAGGGCACGTCATTAGCCGAAATGGTTTCCAGGAACTTGGGCGCGATGGTTGACAGCTGTTATTAGCAACCACTTGCCACAAATATTTCCCTCGCGGATGTAATGAGCTTAAAAATTACCCTTCAGTCACAGTTTCTAGACAAGAATGTATTCGAAAATTTTATTTCAGCACGCAAGGGTTTAAATTTTCGACTCCTGGTAACTGAAATGGCAACGCGCGGGACGTTATTGTCCAGCGACATTCAGAATGCACTCTGTATTTTTATTGATTGCAGTCGCAGCCACGGTAACGACCTAGAGAAATGTTGAAACCGTGGACATAACTACGCGGAATCGATTAACCTAAACAAGAATGTGCAAACCATGTTCGCAGATTGGGCTGAGATTTCAGAAAACATTTCTCCTTAAGGTCACCTCTTGTGGCTCAGAAAACTTACTCAGGACCTTGAAACCCCCTCTTCTTGGTATAACCCATTCATACACGTTTAATCTCGTCCAGAAAAAAACAAAAGACTTCCGCCGTTGTTCGCGGCTTTTTCAAAGTCAGCTCGCCTTCATTATTCTTCGCTCGATCATCACAAAAGGAATATGCTACGCTGGCTGCGGCGACGCATTCGCCGCTCCCCACGGCTGCCGCCGGCTCCTTCCATTGACAAAACTCTCGCAATGTAGGGCTCTGTTCAGAGCTTGAACGCAGGAGGCCTATGCGGAGCGCAAGTTCGTTCGCTTCTTGCACAGGGGTTGAGATAATGTCTGAATGCCAAGCTCTTATTGGCTGTTGGAAGAAACTAGTGGCTAGACCTTAAGGCATCTTATTGCAGTCTACCCGAAATCCTTCCTATCAAAAGCAATCAGAAATCTGCGACGTTCTGAAGTCAACAGAACGGCTGCGAAAGAAGCAGACGACTACCTCTCACACATAGTAAACACCTCCTCCCAATATTTTTATAGGGGGAATACATCCTACACCGCTCATTTGCATTAGACTGCGCGACTACTAGGCCAGTGATTTTCTTGGTGGTTAGGACGTTTTGCCATGCCAGAAAAAAAAGCATTTTTGGTCTGAGCATGTTTAGGCGACGAGCTACGACACATATTGAGCACACATTTGCAATGGTCAACAGGACTGTGGCGCGCCCTTCGCCCACCGGCACAAATTCTTGATAACCGCGACTTCCATGGCAATAGGTGGGGCCTCCTATCACTCCCAATTAAGTGCGAAAACCCAAAGGACGCTGGTCATCCAGCCATTCAACCTGCGCCAAATCTGTCCGCGCCGAGGCCATTGCATTATCGGGGGGTAGGATGTAAATATGTATTCCCCTACTAAAGTATTTGCTTCCTTAGCAATTGAGAGAGATGAGCCTGGGGACTTCAAAACACCCAGTGTTTGTTGGAATAAATGGTGGGTACTCAGGGATCCTGGGTTCGAGCCCCACCCCTGCCCGTTTCGATCTGGATGAGCATCGTACCGGCGTGCGGTCGTGTATCACTACTGCGTGGTGCACGTTAAAGACCCCAGGCTAGCGGTTGTACCGCACTGGCTAAATTGCTCATCTACAGCGAGTGACTCGTCGCAACTTTAAATGGCTGACCAACTACACGCTGTATAAATATCCCCACAACCCAATTTTTTTTAAATGGTGGGTAGACGCAAAGCACGCTCCCCTCTCTCTACTCGTCATTGAACCGCGTTCGAACAGCGCACCACTTCACCAGTGCTGAAATCATCAGTGGCGTAGCGTCTGGAAGAAATCACCGGAATGACGAATTGGCATGAGGTTTTCGCCAAAGACGCCCACGCAATTACCCTGAAAGATTCCCGCCAAACAAAAATTGCCTAAAAAACTTTTTGAATGTTTTTTTTTTGGTCAGAACAAAAGCGGAATGACAGCAACAAGCGCGGAATCGGTACCCGAATGGCGCCGCTTTGTTGACTCCAGTAAATCGCGTCGTCGGACGGGGTTGGACTTAACGTGGAACGGAGTAGATGAAAAGGAAGCCACTACGAGGTATGGCGCTAACTTCAGCGACGAAAACCTGTAGCGTACGAAGTCCTCCTGTTTGGGTTCTACCCAGTATTGCTGATAATCTGCATGATTATATGCGAGAGGAGAAAAAGCAGTTCGAATCGTAAATGCTTTTGACGACTTGGGCTCTAAAATCTGCAGGTTTTTGCTCTGTTTCACTCAACGAGGTAGAGGGCCTTAGAGCGATAAACTGGCAGCTGAAAGTGACCCCCCATTGGCCGCCACCATGTTGTACATTTTCGACCACTAGATACGTGACCTTATTGTTTTACATCTCGACTTCAACAAAGTACCGCCCAGAAATAATTGCTTGTTGACCTTTAATAACAGTACCGACAAGATAAGTTAGGTTTCGTTGGTTTTAAGTCCAAAATGTGCTTTTACGACAAAAAACATGGGCAACTTCGCAATGCCTCCGCTAGATGCCTTCAGACGTGGTGATATGTTTTGGAATTTTATAGAAGGTAGGCACTAATCGCTAAGCCTAACAGTACTTGAAAAAAATAGCGTATTATGTTTTTTACTGCGACCTCAATACAATTATTGATTCAATTTAGCGTAAAAGCCTCAGGATTTGGTACGATAAAGTATCTAGGGGTAAAAATTTCACTACATGGCCACAGCCAAGTAGGGCTCACCTTTGCCGGGCGAACGGGATACCGGTTTGATAGTTCTGAGCCCCTCTACTTCGTTGGCTTGACTAGAAGTCTAACCGCAGAACGAAGCAACGGTCTAATTTGCCCTTTTTGGTTTGTCAAAAAACTAAGTGGCATCATCTATGTAGTGGCCCCGGCACACTTCCGGTTCACGGGCACTTCCTAATTTTTTACTGGTAATTTTTTTATCATAAGAGTGAATTACGTCTGATAGCGATAAGCGGCAATTTCCAGCAGAGAGAGTGTGTATTTGATTTCGCAAATGCAGCGAAACCCGCCGCCAAAGTTTGGAACCGGAAGCGGTTAGGGGCTATTTGCACAAGACGCCGCCACGTTTCAACTCACGGAAGAGACACGGAAAAGAGCCAATCGAGTGTCGCAAAATGTGCGGCGGCAGGGCGCTCATTGTGTTTCTGTGTTTGCTATCCCCGGCTAAACCTAAAGCTCAAAGATACTTAGTTTTACACGTAACGACAACCAACACAAATGACAAAGCACATTCCACTGAAACAAAATGGCGTCCTTCCGTTCAGTCCAACTTTACTAAAACACTGAGTTGGCAAACTCACTCCTTGGAAACCTGGACCACTGGCGTCCTCTGAGACAGAGCTGTGTCGATGCAAGAGGCGTGTGCAACGTGCAGTGCAGTTCAGTGTGTATAGACTGATAAGTCCAGCTATGTGCTGCGCTGTTCCACACAATCTGGAAGAGCGCAGCACTGCGCTAGACTTAACACGCCATGTTCTTCCCAGAAGTGGCACGCGGCACGTGTTTCGAGCATTTTCAAGACAATAAAAGGCGCCACATTTCCTAGAATAGAGATGCAAGGCAAACATACAAATATTTTTTTTTAAAACAGGCTAGAAGGAAAAAGAGTATTATTAAACGAATTCACAACAAAAGAAGGAAAAAAACTTTGGAAGCTGTATTTATGGCGCAAAACGAATCTGTAGTTAGCGCCCAAAGGAGCCGCATTAACTGGTCTGTTGTAGAGCGATCAGGCCGACAGCCACACTGATTGATATCCAAGATATTATGCTGCTCGAGAAAATAAATAAGACGCCTGTTAATTAATCTTTCAAAGGTTTTTCCCAGACAACTTGACAATGCTATTGGTCTGTAACTTGCAGGGAGGGAAGGGTCCTTGCCAGGTTTCAACAGCGGTATAACTTCAACCCGCTTCCATTCAGCAGGAAAGTATCCATCACTCCACAGGCCATTGAAGTAAGCGAGAAGGGCACTGAGTGACTCTCTAGATAAGTGTCGGATCATGTCGTAGTGGATTCCATCAGGACCGGGGGCTGAATTCTTGCGGGAGTTCAGAGCCGCTTCGAGCTCAACCATTGTAAATGGCTGATTGTAAGGTGCAGACGCTCCCCCTGTGAAGCAGAGCCTCGTCTTTTCCATGCCTGTCTTACGCTTCAGGAATGTTGGAGAGTAATGTGCAGAGTTTGAAACAGCAGCGAAGTGAGTGCCCAACACATTAGCCTGGTCTAACAATGAGGCTCCAGAAGAAGGAAAAAGGGGGATTGTAAAACAGCGGTACTTCCCCTCGACCTTGTGAAGTCGGTCCCACACTTCCTTTGCTGGAACATAGCTGCTGATGGAAGACAAGTAACCTCTCCAAGATTTTCCTTTAGCCTGCTTCCGAGTCCAACGGGCACAAGCTCTGCGCCTCTTGAATTCAATCAAGTTCACAGATGTCGGGTATCTACGAAAGACACCCCAAGCCTTATCTTGGTTATTCTTAGTGGTGGAACAATCCTCATTCCACCATGGCTTGCATTTCTTGGGGATGTTCGAAGAAGTTTGAGGGATGGAGCAAACAGCAGCACCAATAATATGCTCTGTGATGTAGGCTGTGGCATCGTCATGAGTTAACGAAGAGAACATAGAGGGAACAAGCTTGGATTTTTGGCTAAAAAGAGCCCAGTCTGCTTTTTCTAGCTTCCAACGTGGAGTCCGTTTCATGAGACTGGGAATAGATTTTACGCTCTCCAGAGCAACCGGAAAATGGTCGCTTCCAAAAGGATTGTTTAAAACGCTCCATGTGAAACAAGACACCAAAGATGGAGATGAAATGGAAAGATCAATGGATGTAAATGAGTTGTGAGTTGCGCTAAAAAAGGTAGGCTCTCTGCTGTTCAAAAGACAGAGACTAGATGACAGTAAAAACCGTTCAATGACCCCACCACGCGAGTCCTGGCGTGTGCCACCCCACAAGGGATGGTGGGCATTAAAATCGCCTAAAAGTAAAAAGGGGTGAGGGAGCTGAGTGACTAAATCATGGAGATAATGAATATGCAGTGGAACATTTGGTGGAATATAGATGGAAACAACGGTGATAAAACGGTCCAAGAGGAGACGTACCGCTACGGCCTCGAGGGGTGTAGAAAGAGGAATCTGAGAACAAGCAACTCCACTTTGGACGATCACCGCTACTCCACCAGATGAGTTTGATGTGGAACGATCCTTTCTAAAAACTTGGTGACGACGTAAAATAGACACATGATGATCATTAAGGTGCGTCTCTTGTAAAGAGAGAGCTATAGGACGGAGGTCATCCATAAAAAAGTTAACATCGTCAATGTTCCGTAAAAGCCCGCGGCAATTCCACTGCATGAATGTAAATTTAGCCATTATTCTAAAACAAAGTTAAAAGATTATTAAATCAGCACAAGTAGTAAGGTACAAGTAAAAGTAAAAACGTCAACTCTGCTGCGCAGGGCAAAAAGAATGTACAACATCACTTGGGAGGGATTACAGGTTTTTTGTTTTTGTGTTTATTTTTAGAAGTCTGCCACTCCATGTCGTCTTGCTCAGACGCATGAGTGGAGACTTCTGTACCCTCATCCATAGCCTCTGCTTCCTGGAGCGAGGCCTTTGCTGCAGGTTTGGGCATGCTCGGAGAATGGGGCGTCATGCCCCGTCCACGACCAGACCCTGCCAAAGGGGCGGAGGAGGTGCCGGGCGGGGTGTCACCCGAGATCACCCGTTCCTGCCCCTTAGGCGCTGCAGGAGCGGCACGAGAGCCATGCCGCTCCTTCGAAGATGCTCTCTCCAGGGAGTGTGGGCGAGAGTGTCGACCCTTCTCCCTGGAAGGAGATCGCAGAGGAGGGACGGTTGCGGCAGCCACCGGCCCATCCTGGGTTTGGGAAACAGCCTGAGAAGATACAGGCTGTTGCCCTGTTGGAGCGCGAGGGTTCGCACTCTGGCTGGGAGGGTCCGTAGACCGCCCAGCCGAGATTGCGTGCCCCGGAAGCTGAATTTTCAGCTGGGGCGTGGGGGACTGCCGTGGCTTCCCATAGTCCAGAAAGGACGTCTGGGTTGCCACTGCAACCTTCAGTGGTGCAGGTCCCCGCTGCACCACCTGTGCATAGCCGCCCTTGCGCAAGAACGCAAAGCGACGGCGCGCTTCAGGGTAAGAAAGGTTTTCTTTGACCTTTAAGTTAAGCACTTCTTTCTCTTCTTTCCATGTCTTGCACGATCGAGAATACGCTGGGTGTGGGTCACTACAGTTCACACAATGGGCTTCATTTGAGCAAGAGTCCGCAGAATGGTCATTTTTTCCACATTTGGCACAAGTGGCCTTACCACGGCAGTTCTGAGAGCCGTGGCCAAACCTCTGGCATTTAAAACACCTTCGAGGATTAGGCACATAGGGCCTAACCCTGCAGTGGAGATAGCCAGCCCTAACAGCCTCGGGAAGTGTGGTGGATTCGAAGGTTAAGACTATGTGTTTAGTTTTCCGCTCTTGACCGTCCCGACGCATGGAGATGCGCCTCGCAGCTACAACTCCTTGGTCAGAGAGCCCTTCAAGTATTTCAGTGTCGGAGGCCTCAATCAGATCATCTTCGGAGATAACGCCCTGAATAGTATTGAGTGTACGATGGGGTGAAACAGTCACTTTGTGATCAGACACAGAATTCAAAGCAAGGAGTGCAGTACTCTGCTGTCTGGATTCAATTTCCACGAGTAGGTCACCTGAGGGCATCTTTTTGGCTTTGAAGTTCTTTCCGACCGCACTTTCTAGCACTTTCGCAACAAGAAAGGGGGACATCTTGGAGAGTGGTGTATCGTCTTCAGAATGGATAACCAAAAATTTGGGGAATGTAGGGGGAGATGAGGTCATGTCTTTCAGAGGGACTTCGGTGCGGACCCTTTTCAGGGCCCGATCAGAGGAAGGTTTAGCTTTGGAACCCATGAGAGATGGGAGGAGATTCAGTGCCCGGGTGCACCGCCCACCACGGAGCCCAACAAGGGGGTAGGTAATGTGCCATAGCAAGAAGGGCTTGGCTGACACAATTACTCTACCAGTGCTGCCCGGGCACTATAACCGAGTGTGGATGCAGGGACAGGACCTGTTTCCACTCAAGGTTAGCCCTTGCCGCCTAAGAAGGTGAAAAAGGAAGGAAGAGAGTGTAGAAGAAAAGAAAAAGAGGTGGGAGGAAAAGTGAAAGAAGGAAGAAGAGGGTAGAAGAGGCGACTGACTGAATCATCCTGGTCGGGCCAAGCCAGGACACCCGTCTACGAGAAGCAGGGGCCGAAGCGGTGTATTGCCTCGCCCGGGGGCCCCGAAGGGTCCAAACAAACCCCGGGCTCAGCTCAACCACCAGGGTCCCCTTTTCCCCGGACACGGGTACGCCACGCACAGCCAGACGTGGGTGGGCGAACCCACATGGCTCGGGGTTCGTAGTGACGCCACTCACCAAGCACCTACTGAAGTAGGTGCCCCCTGCGTGCGGGTATGGTGGCCCACGCGGCTGGGGTCCGTGGTGACGCTACTCACCAAGCACCTAGCACCTAAGGTGCAGGCGCCCCCTGCGGAGCTCGGGGTCCGTGGAGACGCCACTCTCCAAACACCTGCTTTCACAGGTGCCCCTGCGGGGACGCATTTGGCCGCAGCGTCCTCTCCTGTATAGACGTTGAGCGGCTACATGCAACGTTTCATCTCATGACATCCCCAGCTCATGAGTAACTACTACATCTCAGAGCCCCCGACCCGTCCCACAGTCGTGGCCGGGG